>VZSC01010402.1:0-115684 GCA_013398225.1 Steatornis caripensis
GACCCTGTTGTCCACCAGCACTCCCAGGTCCTTCTGGGGCAGGAAGGAGAAATTCCTTGCAGCTCTTTGCAGAGATCAGTATTACCTTCTCTTGAAAACAACGGTACAATGAAAAAGACAGAGAAAAGAAAATATGCGTGCCTGAAGAACAACAAAGTATCTAATATGTCTTCTTTCAATTGTAATAAAAATATGGGTGAGAATAAACTGCTGAAATAGAGTTTGGAAATTTATGACGTTTCTGAAAGGAAAACTCTTATTAGACAATTGTTAAGTGCAATTTTGGCTTCACGAAGTCAATGAAAAATGTCTGTTAGATTCAACGTGACTGTGATTTCCTCTCCCGTCTTTAGCATACAGGTACCAACACATGCTGCCTAACAACAGATCCTTCTGTTTTACTCTGGCTGTACAGCACTGCTGTACTGAATGGTGAGCAAGTGTCACCCCACATCCCATGGCTCTAATCCTCTGGCTTTTCTCTGTGACCTTTAAGGGCGCAGTGCTCTGAACACACCATATCCAAACGCATTTCTATAACGGCATAGGGGTGTAACTGAGCTTTTGAGTCTGTAAAGTTAGGTATTGCTTATGAGACTCAGTTTCTGATTGAACACCATTTTCTTTTACTCACAGGTAATGTTTTGCAGAGATGAAGACTTGCCAGTGCTTCTTATATGCACCTAGGTTTGAATTCCAATGTATCCCTGGCTTATCCGAAAAACATTTCTGAAACCGAGACAGCTTCCTTATCACACATTGCTTTCTAAGCTTCTGAGCTTAGAAACAAGCGATGCTAGCACGTTGTTCAGTGCCTTTCGAAACACCTGTGACTGAAACCTAGTAAAAAGAAATAGGTCTTTCATGAGACTAAATGACATGCTTGAACACACAGGAAACATCAAAGGAGTGCATTTTAAACTATCACATTTTTCATATGGTCTTTGCATATGAATTGGATAAGTAGTTCAGCACCATTAGCAGGTAAAGTTTACAGTTTTTGTCATATGGGGAGAAGAGCACCAGAGACAAATTTGTTCCGCTTTTATTTCCATCCAGCGGTGACGACTGACTGTTGTTATAGAAAAACAAGACTAACTTCAGGGAAAAAAAGTGACATAACACAGGAAATTCTTGGAAAGGTTACAGCAGATGTGTATTTCAATAAATCTATCATATTTCAGCTCTGGCTACAGTCTGCAATTCATGGAGCTATTATATCGCTCATAAGAGAATGGCTGCAACTTCGTGAAACAAATGTGTTTGTACCAATACGTATTACTAATTTTGAACTGTGCCCGTACTCTGTGCATACGTCTAGTTTCCAAACCAGACAAATTCTAGCAAGATTGCAACTTGACCAGTAACAGGCAACGGACAGCAGACAACGGAGACCAGAGAGGACTAATTTAATTTTCTTCCATGGAATAGGCACCAGATAAGTTAGAATTAGATCCTCAGAGTTTACGCGAACTCGATATTTGTATTACGATTAAGATTTAAAAAAATAGTTTGGGCAGGGTTTGGAATTGGACATAGAACCGCGTGACAGAACAAGTGAGTAACCAAATCACCGGTAAAGGGTTTAATACTACTGAATTCAACTCCAATCCAAATCTTATGTTGGACTCATCTTTGTGCTGGGATGCTCAGGCATTATTCTAAAGGTAGGGTTCTTAACAAAATATTTCTGATCTTATCTTTACTAGAAATTATTTTAAATAAATATTTAAAGAGTATTAAAGAGAAGAAAGAAAACTACTAACACGCAGTGTTACAAAAATTTGAACTGAAGATCACGGCAAATGATAAACTTCCTAAGACTAAAACTTGTTTGTGAATTTAAAAAGAGGGAAATGCTGTAATGGGGTATGGTGACAGTAACATCCCTCACAAAATAAGCCAGGTAATTACACTATTCCATGCGATATTGAGTAGGTCTCATCTGAAATATTACAGTGAGCTTTGGGCTTTCCATTTCAAAAACTTTACCAATAAAATGGAGTAATTATTTTGCAGAGATAAACAGGACTAAGATTTGATAAATTTAATCCACAAAGAAAGAGTAGATATAAAAAAGATTGGTACAAACAGGAAAAAAGAAAGATGAGCTGACAGGAAATTAGTGTCCAGAACCATCAACAAAGCATAAATTATGTTATGAGGAAGATAAATATTATCATGAGTGAAACATGACAGAATAAGAAACAGAGAATTTACTGCCTGAGCCATGGAAATGGAGATTTATGAACAGAGCTAAAAATGTATTCATCATGTACCCCTGCTAGGAACTATTTCTTCTTTATGCCTCATATTGGAATTTGGCAAGGCCAGACTTGCTGAAAGAGGGGGTTTCTGCGACCTAACAAATCACTTCCCGCTCTGCCCTCACGAGGTCGCCTGTGGTGGAGTGCCAAAGAGCTCCTAAATGCTTAAACACTTGGTGGGGTTTTCAGAAGGTCTAAAATGCCAAAAATTGTTTGTGACCTTTTCCCAACAGGGTTACAACGTGAGAAATAACCTTTTACCAACACTACTAATGCAGAAAAAGGCCAAGCTATAGAGGATTATAAAATTCTTATCTAATCCTAACGGCTCTAAGGATTAGATTAAATTCTGTGGTTTTTTCTTAGTGTTACGTTCAACAGAATAAAGAACTAGAAAACACGATCTTATTTAAAAATACAGCTCTTAAGTGGCCGAGCTATTTAATGTAAAACTTGAGCTAAATCTATCCTGACATACTTAAAATGTTGCTGAACAGATGCAGAATTCAAAAGTAAATAAGTAAAATTAAATAATTAACCTTTCCAGATTCCTTTTCCATTTTCTGAAGAATGTTTCTTACTTTCTCCTTCTGCAATCCATATGTTTTAGATTGGAAGTAATCAGCCTTCACAATTCATATAAGAAGTTTTCAATTAAAATGTCATTATTTGTAATCAGCTGTACAGGAAAGAGAAGAGAAAAGCATTGAGCATTTGTTTTCTTAAGCAGTTATTAGTAGTTCGCCTTCAGAGTCAGAGATGAAAAAAAACCCTCTTTCATCTGTTCTTTATTACAAAATCCGCTGATGTAAAGAAAACAAAATCAACATTCCTCTGCGTAAAAAGTTACGTTGTTGTGACAGCAGCAAAGAATAACCTGAAGAGCTAACTGTCGTGCTACAGTTCCAGCTAGATTTCACAGAACTGCAAGGTACAGGTTGAGGTGTCAGATTTTAATATGAAAATGGAATGTTTATATACCAGTTGGCCCGCCTGAGGTTTGAAACAAACGATTACCATGCTGTTGTTAACAGACAAAAGGACAACATAATATATACTATGGGGCTTGTATGTTGCCGAAAGGGGAGACAAAAGATGAAAGGCTACCAGGTAAGGGAGAACGGGCTGTTAGTGGAATATTTTTGTTACTATCTTTCTGAAAGCCAATTCATTCTTGTGTAGAAAGGAAGCAATCCACTCGTTAAATCCAGCAGTGGTTTTGAAAGTCTGAATTTTATCATGAGCAATGTTGAGAAGGTGGCAATACTTCTCTAGTGAGACACCCAAAGCAGTAAAACAGGATAATAATTATGCACAGTAGTAAAATCTTCTCAGAGAAAAGCTATTGAGGCATTGTGTACAGCGGTTGGAGAGAAGGGAAAAACTGCAGTAAGATCACTGTTACAACTTTCTTGTTCAATTCATATCCATAGGTTTTTTTCATGCCTGTAATCTCTGTCTCAGGCAGGAAGATCAAGATCTGTTATACAAAATATATTTTTATCGAATAGTAAATAACATTATTAGAATCATTTAATGTCAGTATGCAGGCTGGAAGAAATATCAGGTCGACAGTCGACGTTCGTGCCCAGAGCAGCTCTATAGAGCATGGGCAGTAACACAGAGATTGTGGGCTGTCTTGCATTCATCAGCCTCGTTGCATGGATGTCACTTCTAGTTAGAAATATTGATTTCTGGTTGATTTCTCTGATTTTTTTCACAAACTCCACGTGATACAACTTGCCAGCTCAAACGGTGGTATGTCCCCTCTCTTCCATTCCTACTGTGGATGCGTGTACATTTGCTTTCAAAGATCATAACCTTTCTTCATTTATTCCTGCTCAAAGGTTCCTTGCCTTTAACTCAGAGCTACACAACCATACAGGTGTATAATCCTAGAATTACTTCTCAGCCACGGAAAGCAATGGTGGTAGTACAAAGTAGGACATACCTGGCGTTGTAATTTTTTAAAGGATTTACAACAGTCATGTTTCCTGTTGTATACCTCTATTTTTTCTCCTCATCAGGTATGGTAGCACTTATAGCTTCCCCAATACACAGTTTGACTAAATCAAAGGGGTCAAATTCATAGGTTCCTATTTCTAGCTCCCTAAACAATTGATCCGGATATATAATGGAGATATAAGAAGTGAACTTAGCAGTTTGTTTTGTTAAGGAGTTTTGTTCTTGCGCCTTTCTTAAAAATACTACCCCCTAGAAACGTTAATATTTACGGAATAGTTAATTCCACAGAAATAAAGACATATTTGCCATGAGAATAGAATAATGAAAGATCGCAAAAAGAAAGACAAAAAAGGAAGGAAAAGAGAAAGAAAGAGAAAACGCTTCCAGTCATCAGTGAAAAAGACAAAATTCAAACAGCCAATATATTTTGTAGTGACACGAGGGACAATCAAAAAGAAAACACTGCTGTTGTAGCAATGTTGGTCGCAACTTTCATCAAACGATATAATCTATCAGGGCTATAAATTACTCTCTGAAACAGTAGCAGCTGTAATAGGATCTGATGATACACATATCAAGAGTGGGTCCCTTTCGATGATCTATTTCGTGATCCTTTGAAAGGATATTATCTGAATTTACAACGTCTGATTTGGTTTTTGGCCCATATACATCTGCACCAGAAAAGTAAAGCAAACTGTTGCTTTAAACATCTTTTTTTTTTTCACAGAAAGAAGAGCTGTGAAAGTAGAATCAATCAGATATAGCACGTTTTTTCTAATTTGCCCTCTTAAGTCACTAAAAAGGCAACTATGAGATACACTTTGCTTTGTATCATATTGCAGGCATGCCATCAATATTGCTAAGTAATTGCCATGTAACTTCTCCAGTGACACCTTTTCTATAATTCTAACAAATTACATTCTGTTATGTCTATAAGCTTTTGAACACTATTTACTCAATCAGGAAAAGGCTATGTAACGTAATTACTAGAGGCAAACTATGACATCGCCTCCTTTCACAGTCCAGGGTTCCCTGGCTCTATATATCACACTTTGAGATGTTAACAAAAATCACATCATGTTTATTCATATATAATCATTAATCTCTGTTGAATCAAAGTGGCTTTTCTGAGGCTGACAACAGTGCACTCTTTCACCCTCTCCCTCTTTCTCTTTTGAAAGAGGATCACTTTATGGCAATAAAAGCCAATTACTAAGGCCACTGTGGTGGTGCAGACCGCGCTTCCCCCTACCCCTGGGCCACATTGGGGCATCAGACCAGCCACCATGAGAACAAAGAGCTGGGATAATTTGGCACTCTCTGACCCTGCCTGCTGATGCAGCGAGTCAAGACATGAAACAATGTGGTACCCTCCTGTCCTGGGCCGAGCACAGCGAGTTGGGATGATTAGGTGCTCCCTAACCACACCTGGAACTCCTGATGCAAGCACAGTGAGTTGGGGTGATTGGGCACTCCCTGACCACCTCTGGAACTCCTGTTCCCTGGGAAACGCACCTGAAACTCCTCCTGCCTGGATCATAGCCCACTCCAAGAGGTGCCAAGACTACCCGACAAGAATTACGGCCACAAACAACAGCACTGACCAATGTCAATCATCTTGCTATCCTATAAGTAGTGGTCCTAAAGCGAGACCCTTTGAGCTCTCCGGGACCACGGCAGGCTGTGTCCCTGTATCTCCCTCTGAGTTGGGATGCCTCTCAAAGCAGTTTTCGCAAAGTTCCACAAAATAATTTGGATCCTTCACTGACAGACACCAGCAAAGGAAAGAGTGAGTAATTCACCGCGTTTGGGTTTTTCGCGAAGGCTTTTCACAGATCGAAATAGTGAGTAATTCACTATTACATGACTCTGTGTGATTTTCGAAGGCTACTGGATACCAAACTTGTTATAATCTGTGGAAAGGAAACATCTTAATCAAAGATTAACCTCTATAACTCCATGTGTGTGTGTGTGCATGTGTTTTAATTTAGGAAACTTTGAATCATTAGCTAAGTTGCTGTAATGGTTGATTATTGATCATTGACTAAGTATTGCTACATCGCATAATCTGGTTTTATGATTTACTGTAATAGTGTTAAGATACCTTTTACTGCTGCTATTAATTGCTATTACCTCAAACTTATATCAGACCCATATCCACATGTTAAATCCCTTTTCATTGAAATCCCAACACTACACTCTTAGTCATAAACCGTTGACCAAGTCTAGGACAAGGACTGGATCCCACCGCACCTAGGCTCCTCTCTGAGAAGGAGTTTAGAAAGCAAGGGTGTCCACCCTGAACCTTGTCACTTAATGGGAGGGCATTCCTTATGCCCTTTTTCCTTAAACCCTGTATACGTCACTCCAACCCAATCTTGACCCAATTTCCCTGTCCAACCATGGTAGAAATCATCTCTTTCCTCATTGACTAACGACTTTGACAGCATCCACTCACTGTGTTTCTTGGCTTTTGGTTACCAGGTGATAATGGGTTTAAATCAGAAACTTAGAAATTAATTGTCACTTGTTTCATTGAGGAGGAGAGAAATGGAGTAACTAAGTAGCTGGTTAGTTGCTATGCTGTCAGAAAAAAAAAAAAAAAGAGAGAGAGAAATGCTGGGGGTCATTGATCTTTGTGATTTCATGCACAGAGCCAGGAGAAAATTTCTCTGTGCAGTTTCTCTGCCTAACTGTGACACAGTAGAGAATTTCAGCTGAGGACTGATCATACTCACTCTTCGTATTGTGATGACTTAAGATTAGACTGAAACACAAATATGGGTGGGGGGGAAGCTGCTGGTACAAACATGACAATTACATTTTTTTATGGAGCACTGTCTTTTCTGCTAGTTTTTACACCTTTCTTTTTCAATAAAAAGAATAAACATATTTCAACACAGGAATTACAGCTCAGGCTACTATTGCTGAATGCAGATCCTTGGGCTGCTTAGAATATTCACTGCATGGAGAGGCGATGCTGGTTTCATAGGCACACCACTGACACAGTATGCCCAGAGCAGACTACTTGAGAACTTATAAGGAGAACCTTTCCAGCTGTGCTTCCAGAAGCGTATTAGATCCTTGCACATATAGTTATCAAGGTTACTCTTTCTTCTTGCTCCTATCCCGTAGTTCTCATTTACGGCACCAAGATGATACTTTGGAGAGGAAAATTATCAGTCCTTTAGCTGTATACCATGACCTATAGTTTTGCTTAGGACCTGTTTAGGCTGATAAATCAGCTTATTCCCTGAATAAAGCAGGACAAATCTGGGAATAATTCAGGGAGTAGTTCAAACATGATGTGGTTTGGATCTTTTTAATCTTTTTTGATCATTCTCAAAGAAGGAAAGAAACTTGGTATGTATGTCACTAGTTACTTGCTTTTACTCTACAGTTTTGTTTTCCTAAGGCAGCCCATTTCCTCTGCCTTTCAGGGGGAGGTTTTATATGTGGTAGATCTATTGCTTCCTTAGTTCTAGCAAGAAATACGATGTTAATCCAAGTCATGTAAACTCATGCATATAGGAGTTTTCAGTGAGAATTTTGGTGTGATATTTAGGGTCATTTAAATTATTAAGAAAAGCACAAGAGACTTAATAACAGCTCATGCATATTTATCCCTAATGAAATGAGGCTAGATCAACAGTAAGTACAGAGAAAATTGGAAAAAAATAAGGTAATGGTAAATATTCTCTATGTTAAAAATGGAGAGAGCAATAATTCTGTGCTGAAGAAACAGGAGGCCAAGCCAATGCATGCACTGAAGATAGAACCCAAAATAATTTCACAGTATAAAATGTAGTTGGATTAAGAAAGGCTCTGCTGGGGGGGTGGGGGGAAACACAGATGGAATCCTTCACAGAGGCTGTCAGATTGGGCTTCCCAGCGTGCTTTAAGAAATGAAAAATGTAAGCTACACAATTTCATTTTTGCTAAATGGAAAGTCAGAATAAATGGTTACAGTTTTTTGACAATCTCTTCTATGTGTGAAATTGATTTAATTTGTTCTATAAACTCCTGTTTTGTTCTACTTAACGCAGGGGAAAAAAGAAGGAAAAAAGAAAAAAAATAAGGGAAGTGTTTAACCTAAGGTATAGCACTCACCATGAGAGGTACCAGCTGTGCTATGTTATACCAACTGCTTCCTACAGAACTTCGAGATAATGGACTTCCTGAAATAGGCTAAAATAAATTAAATGGCAATATAATGACTAGGGCTGCCTATGCAATTGTGCTCTGGAAGACTCAGCTATTATTAACTGCCTGAACTGCATGATAGTGAGGCAAAGATTGTGGCTACAATGTTTGTTTTATCAACGTGAGCATCCATAGAAAACAATCCAAAGGTTGTGCTCTCTTATTCTCCAACCATATTTACAATAGGACTGTATTCACAGTTTTGTGCATGTCAAAAAAAGTTATTGTGATATATAACATATTAACAAACACGTATTTGAAAATTGTTGAGATTAAATTCTACTCTCCTACATCACCCAACTTTGCAGTTTCAAGGGATATAGACCAGCTCCAAACAGAGGCTTTGAAGTACGCGTAGCTAGGATAATTAATAGGACTGATTGGGGGGCTAAAGGAAATAAGTCATGACAGGAGATTAAGAAAGACACATGGTGATGAGCTTTGTTAACAAATTCAATGGCTCGTAGTTCAGAGAAGTCTGGGTTTTCTAAAAAGGATACTAACAGTATTTTTCATATTTTCTAAATTAATTTTTATATAAATCATTTAGTGATGATTTTAGTGTTGATTTTCTTTAGATATTGACCATTCTCCCTGTCTGTACAAAGTTCTGACAAATTTTCTTGACAGTGTAAGGCTGGATCCAAATGCTACAGAGTATCTTCATTTTAAACACCTATTTTAATTACTATGAAAAAAAAGAATTAAAATATCATGCCTAGTAAAAAATCCTGTTTCAAGTTCTTGTCATGCAGAGAGTTGCCGTTTTGTCTCAAATAAAAAATGAACTAAAAAAAGCTTAAATTTTTGCTCCGTTTTATTTTGTCTTCAAAAATTGTTCACAAAAAAAATTATTTCTATGAAAATTGTGTTTCCTAAAGCCTGTTTAGCTCCCTTTCCTTAGCAGTCCGCCTGCTTTAATTGCCATTTCAGCGACAAAAGAAGTAAGGTATTTTCATTATTTCATTTGTGTTTCACTTGCTAAAAAATGTTGGTTCACTTAGATAAAGGAAATTTACAAGTCTGTCACAATAATTTGGACACACTCCTGATATTTATGTTTATAAAATCCAACTCTGGGAACATAACCAGAGGTAACAATCAAAAGAGTTAGGCTACAGAGTACTAGCATTTATCTAGCCTCCAGGTTTTCATCTTTATTAGGAGAATATCTTTAAAATATAAGCAAATCTCCTGCACCTGAGAATAAATTTAAGTCAAGTGACTATCTTGCTTAAGGTCCTTAACTTAAAGCTTTTCTGGCAAGCCCCTACATTACATTTATCTAATCACATATGTGCAACAGAGACTCTTTAGAGACATCAATACATCTGGAGTTGTGCAGAAGCAACTGCCACAATTTCAGTCTGTATGTAGAACAATTGAAACAGATTAAACAGGTAAGAATCGTGTTCCATTATAAGCCAGAAGCATTTTACCCTTCATTTAAACTGCTACGCTTTTAAAAAGGATAGAAATGTGATCTGACTCTGTGTCACCTGCCACCAAAGAGGAGGGAGAGTTGACTGAGGTTTGTGGATCCTCTCGGGGAGGATTAAGGTAAAACAATGACTCAAGGTCCATGCACAAATATCAATTTTAATGAGAAATCTACAACTGTCCCATATAGTTTGACATCCCGTAACGTACAGCCTTACGGAAGGTTAAAGGAAGCCTTGTGGTTATTCGCCACTCATGCAGGGTTTGAGCCTTGCATTATTTGCTAGGAAAAAAGGAATAACAAGAAAGAGAGAGAAGAAGCGGGGGGTTGGGGGAGAGGCAGAGAGAGAGAGAAAGAGATCACCGGTCCGGGTTCCAACATTGGCCCAGCCAAGGGGGTTCTCTGCTCTGTAGGAGCTCTCGTCCAGAAGTTCCCACCTGATGCCATTTTCCACTCCCTTTTATTCTCATCCCTCTACGTGGATCGCCTCCTCCAAAAGTTTCGTTTCTGGGCTGAATTCTGCATCCTTCTGCTATCGGTTAATTAGTCTCGCTTGCTATGTAAATTAGCACACATGTTCCTTATGGGCGTGGGGTGACAACTCTTCTTGGTCTTGAATTGGGTCGGTGGTCGCGATCTCCCCCAGTTACTGCAGATTTTTGCCAACTTCGTTGCTTCCTGGGCAATCATCCAGCCTTTGGGGCCTTCTGAGGCAGGATGTTCCTTCTTATCAGCCCTCAGCCCCTCTTCAAGGATATATCTTGCCTCACTTGTGAGTGTCTGAGACACTCTTTGGAGAAGCTATGGGGAGTCTCCACCCCTGCAAGCAAAACAGTTCTTTGTTCCAGGGGGTTACAAGTTAGCATTAGCGTTAGGTTGCTTGGTCTTTCAGTTGGTCTCCAATGCTCTGCTACTGAACTTCACAGTGCCATTTCTTCAAAAATTACATAAAAACGTTGCATTCTAATCATGTGCAAGCTTTACACACGTAGTGCCTCCATGTTCATTGCTTCTTGGCAAAGGTTTCACAGCAGCATGCTGCTGCAGTGTTTTATTGTGTGCAGTGCAGAATTTATATGGCTTTGTGTTATTTTCATAAAATACATTATAAAATATTTACTACTATATTATGAAGGCATTATCATAAATAGTTAAAACTGTAGTTCAGTTCTCAATATAATTGAATAAACCATATTTTGTGATGTATCATCCTGCAGTGTTGTATCATCATTTTCATTCCGTTCTAACTAGTTATTCACTAACGTGGCAACACCGAAAATTTCTCAAGAGTCCACTTTTTGAATTAGGGACCTTCACTTATATACTAAAAGAAAAACCAAATTAAGTCTCTAGTCTGTCACTGTAACTTATATTTAAACTTCCTGGAAGATTTCTTAAGACAGGAGTTGTAGTTCTTCAAAAGACATACTTTTTAATAGATAATTTTGTTTTAAAATTAGCACAACTCAATTGCTTCCAGACTTTGAGAAGACACTTGCTTCGGTTCGATGGGAGGCTAGAAATGTACATTTTTCTTCTTTGCTTAAGCAATAAATCCAGAACAAAGGAAATCCACATTTTTTAAATCATAAACGCCAGGAAAATGCCAAACTGAGGGAAAATTCAGGTCTCCAGAACATGTTAAACTTTCACCATCAAAGTCCTTATCTACTGATGTTAAACGCTAAGAGTAAATTATGTTAAAACAATTAAAGTTAATGTAAACACAAGGCACTAATTTTGAATGCTGCTAGAGCTAGCTGCAGTTGCCCATTAAACTTTATACGAATGTGAAATCTCCTCTATCTTTGACAAAATCAGAATTTGTTCATAAAGAAAGCAAGTTCACCAATAACTTCACTCCAATTTCAAACTGACCTCAATTACACTTTTATGTAGACAGCAACAAGTACTACCATCAAAAGTGTTTTCCATGCTAGAGCCTTTCTAGAGCTCTATGTCAAAGCCGGGGCTGTGTATCTGCATCTTATGTAAGCATATCTTCAAGTATAGCCTGTCATTTTTTAAAATGTGTGAGAACCTTCACAATAAAAGTTATTCTACGGCATCTGTGTGAAATGCTCAGAAGAGGGGAAGAAATGCCTAAACACATACTTCTACAGCTAAGCACTATCAAAATTCAAAATGCCTCTGAGGATGTTTTTCAAACACTAAGATACAAAGTCGAAATTTGTCTGGTGCAAAGACTTGAGAAATTCTTCTGCAACAAGAATCACTGTTCCCATTGTTCCAATTCCTCTCATGTGAGGCTCATATCGGAGCTTCCTTTGACACTTGTAGGTCAATCAAACTTCTTGGCTCCAGGTCTAATTTTCATACCATCTCTGATACCGCTATAAAGCTAGACAGTATATCAGCCTGGAATAACAGTGTTCATCTAGTGTTTGTGAGGTTTAAAATTCTCCACCGAAGGTACACACATAATCTGCCTATATAATTCACTGATATAAAAGCTAAGAACTGCTCCCACAGCCAGCACACTAACCAGGGACTCACCTACACGAATTATTACCAAATGTTAAGAAGTGTGTTTCCGCTGGGCTGAAAGAAGAGTTGCATAAAGAACATCTCAAAATTACGTAGGGTTTGACAACACGAAGCCAGGTAAACTAGTGAGACAGCAGAAGCAGTTACCAACCTGAGATACTCTTTTCTTTTCTGGAGGCTGTGGTCCACACAGGAGGTATCTGAACGGCTTGTGAAGTAGTTCCTGCCTGGGCCATTCACGGATTACCATATCACAGTAAAATGGTGCCAACTGTGGTTTAATTTAATAAACTGGAGTGATTCAGGAGCTGCTTCACGAGCCATTTAGACAGAGAAGTTTGGATGAATAGTTCAGAAGACTCTGGTCTGATTATTTAATTCATCTGAAATTTTAAATCTCCTTTGAGGAACTGCAGCTTTAACTGTATCACCACTCGTCAGTGTTCCCATGCTTAATTTTTGAGAGTTGTTTCTACTCTAGCTCTAAATATGTTCTCTTCTGTAAATTTATGCCTTAGAAATGTAACTCTCTGTGCATTGTTTAGCAAGCTTCTTGAGAAATCATTGCAAAAGGGTAGTTGAACAAGAACAGGTGTTAATTTCAGGCACACAACTTTAATGGCCCTAAGGAAATCACCATCTNTTCAGTGTTCCCACGCTTAATTTTTGAGAGTTGTTTCTACTCTAGTTCTAAGTATGTTCTCTTCTGTAAATTTATGCCTTAGAAATGTAACTCTCTGTGCATTGTTTAGCAAGCTTCTTGAGAAATCATTGCAAAAGGGTAGTTGAACAAGAACAGGTGTTAATTTCAGGCACACAACTTTAATGGCCCTAAGGAAATCACCATCTGCAGTCCCCTATTTGAAAGTTTGAGAGAAGTATCCTCTCACTGAGATTCAGAACCATGTCTAAATTTAGTCTTACAGAAATATATCTGAGGAAGGAAAGGAGGAAGAGTTCCTGCCTTCTTATCCACATCTAAAGGAGTCCTTTGACTACCTTGTCAAATGTAGGCAGGGAAGGTACGCTAGCTGTTGCAGTATCACACGGCAACCTTCCTGCTCACAAATCTTCACTGTTGAAGGCTGATGTTATTACTGACATATTTCTTTACGCAAATGCGAGCCATGCTTCTGATTAATGAGTACACTGGGAGATGTTTTTCTCGCTTTTCTCGCCTTACCCCTTATTCTACAATAGGGTCAGTTTGCAACTACCCCAACACACAACGTGGGAGAAATAGGGAATTCAAGGTCACTGCAGTATTCCCTAATTAACACTTCAAATCACTGTGTTGAAATCGGAGCTTTCTTAAAACCAGAACTGCTGGGAGAGGGAGGCAGAAAAACTGACCTTGGATATCATTGAAGATGCAAAATCATTTAAAGGTGTTCAGAAAGAAGTAGTCATTAATTCTCAAACCGCAGATCAGAATATGATGGTTTATTTACTTATTTTGCAGTTGTTGTTTTCAACAGGAAAGGATAAAAGCGAAGCTCTGGGGACCTAACAGGCAGTGTCATCTGTGAACACTGATAACAACAAAAATAAGACAGAATTCAGCAAAGCTAATAGCAACTTTCCGTATCTAGTGTGAAGTACCAGGGATTTCAGTCCATCTGCCAACTACTAACCATAGCAAGAGAGGACAGTATTTTGTGATCAATAAAGGAGGTCACTAAATTAACCTTACTTCTTTCCAAATTCTAGTGTCAAAAAGGGACTGTATTTGTGTGATGTATTTACATCACAAACAGGGTATCTTAGCCCTGAGTATTTCATATGTTTGCTATTTGAGATCAACAATTAACGTCATACTTGACAAAATGCTGAAAAATTTAAAATTCTCATGTCAGTTGGAGGACAGACTACATGGCCTAATATTTCTGCTTTCTCTCTGTACTGGTAATTCTGTATTCAGAGATTCCATAATAGTATGGGCTTTGAAATACGTGTTTTAAAGGCATGTGAAGAATGAGGTTTTTTCTACAGCAAGACTTGCTGCAAGGCACAGCCTAATGGCCATCTCTGGGTGCCAGTGATCATGGCTTCTACTCTTATTCCACGACTGACTAGCAAGGTCATAAGCTCTTTGAACTTTTGCAATGTTTCCAAGCCTCAGTCACTCTATCATTTTCAGTAAAAAAAGTGGGAATAAGAATACTTAACTTGTTAAATCACTTTGAGGTCTATTTAGGTTTGAGCAGAGAAAGAAGGAAGCACATTCTTAAACATTCAGATCCCAGTCAAGCTTTTTCTTCAAGCATAAGGTGTCATAAGACTTCATTTTTGTGGGCACAGATGAATGAAATAAATAGATGAAAAGGTTTTGATTTTTCTTGTAATATATTTTTGAGATTTTAGAGATGCATACTGTTGTTAAGGACTGGCTGTTCTTATCACAACAAGCCAAGAATTGGTTCTGCTTTGTTTAGGCAGGGATCAGGCAACCTCAACGAAACCATTTAATCTGTCTCAATATGTCAACAGATCACATACGATGACAGTAACATTTTTACACTGTGTCTTAGGCAATAGCTTTGTTTAAAACTAATTTGGCTATCCCTGAATGGCACTGTATAATGCTATGCTGAAATACTTCATGTTTCATTTTAACTATAAGCTCATAAAGGTTAAATCAACTGGTACAGCACCCTTCAAGCTCCGTTTACAAAGGTTCTGCAAGTGCTTTGCAAAATATTCTCAACAAACCAACAAAACACATAATTTTTGTTAAAAAGTAAAAACGTATTCCAGAATTGCACATAGATCAGTAAGGATCATCAAGCTGAGATTTGTTTCACAAGGTGGAGATCTTGTTCATGATTTGTGAAGAAAGTGACAACTGATAGCCTAAATTAAACAAGGATCTGCACAACGTACTGGATGAACTTTGATCCTGAGCTTCACGAGTTATAGTGATATTGGGCTTTTTAAGCTACGTAAATTACTCCCTAAGCCAGAGACGAAACCTGCTACAAGTGTACATGGTTACCTTAGCTGAAAAATAAGCTTTCAGTTTATATGACAGAGGTAAGGGTGAACGTGACCACACCACACATTCTTTGAAAGTAAGAAAGTTTCAGCCCAATTTACTTTTTTTTACTCGGTCCTATTAACTTAGAATTCAAATTCTTATGATCACTTGACAATGAACAAACAGCATGAACAGCTCAAATTTAAGTGTTACTAGCTTAACAAATTATGTTTTGTTTCTCTATGTAATGTACCTCTTTTTTATTAGCATGTTATTGATGCTTAAAAGGGAAGACTATGGAGAATCACTTTTCCTTTTGCAGCTCCATTCTCATTTGTGAGGCTGAAGATGTCAACTTCTTACCAGCTTGTATCAATGCACTAAAAAGAGGAGGAAAAAAAATCAATCCTATATTTATTCGGCCTCATATTGACTTTAGGTCTGACGGGAATTTCTTTCCAATAGAATGTTTGTCTATGAGAAACTAGGAATTCATCACAGCTAGGACTTTTGATGTTTTATGTAAGTTTTAGCTTTGGTTCATTTAACCAAGATGTAATTTCTGGACCTACAGAAGCTACTCTCAGAGCAGCAAAAACTCTATTTGTAATAGGATTGTGTATTATAATTAGAATGAGCAGGCTATTCCATTGTATTCAAGGATCTTCCAAACTCTGATCAGAATTCACTGGCAAGATTTGTGCCCTAACTCATAAATAAAAGCCAACATCTTTCTTCTTGCTATGGTAGACGGTTCTTGGAACTTCTCTGCCATCTGCATCTCAAAAATGGTTTCGGGTGTCCCCTAAACCCTGTGCTGAATCTTGGAAATAGGTGGTTGATAGAGATAGAGGCTTTTGCGAACACACTACTCTGTAATGTTTTATAGCCTCCTCATCACCTCATCATCCTGAGAAAGGTGATTTATGGCTCTTATAACCGGTTGCTGGCTGGATCTGCCTGTCATAATTAAATCTTTCTCAAAATTGCATTAAAAAAGGTTTTCTCCAGGCCATTAGCTGTCTTGGAATAGAAGCCAATCAGATGATATAGAAACCTGAATAAACTTAAAACAAAATAAGTGACATGGAATAAAAAGGATTTATAACTTCAAACATGAAGATAGATAATAGTATTTATAGGCCTATAAATTTTAAAGCTCCCAGACTAATTTAAAAGCAGTTTGGTGATACTGCCAGATGAGAAGTGCACAAACAGAAGGTTCCTTTGATTATCAGAGTGTTTGCTTCTGAAAATTAGAACACAGCTATTTATCTGAGGGTGTCTCAAGGCTATAATCAGTTAGAGATACTCAAGAACTGAGGTAATTTAGTATGCTGAATGTCAATCAAGCCAGGGCAAAATATGGAGAAATGTGCTAATGTAAATGTGAAATATGCATATGCTAAGGTGACATGGTGAAGGAGTGACAGCTACGTTCCTCATGTGTTACAGTATTTTGAATACAGTCCTGAACGAGTGAATTCAAAGGATGTGCCTGCAAGGTTCCAAAATGCAGATATATATGGATTGAATTATAAGTTTCAACAGCAAATTACTATTATTCTATGATGACAGATATCAAATAATATCTGCATTTAGGCACTAGTGGAAAGGAGTATACAGAAGGAGAGCATGACATTTCCACAGTGTCTTTCTGAGTTTCACACCAACACCAGGAGAGAATTTGACGCAGGAGCTCTATGTCATGGAAAACTCATCTTCTAAGAAGGCATTGCAATGAAATGGAAAATAGGCAAGAGCCACGATAATACAATTATATCGGTGTAGAGTTAAAGAGAAAACAAGCTGCCGGCTCAATTCTCCCCAAGGACAGATCTTGCCAACATCAGTTTTCTGTGGCCAAGAGCCCTGTCATTTCTGTGAAACAAAAAACCTGTGTTTCTACCTGACCTAAAAGTTTCCGTTTCCCTGTATGTGGTTTTCCAGACATCTTGATGTAAGTCTTGGGACCACCCACTGAGAACAGCATGTTCATTGAAGAGGTATTGAGAAATTAATATTACCAGGTCTTGAGCTGTACCTCAGGTCATAATTACGGGAACTGCCTTTTTGACTAGCCATGTAAGATAGTATATTTTTTGTCATCAAAAACTTGTTTTGTTTTATACAAAACAATTAACAGTTGGATATGAGCCATTTGGGTATGTTCACTTGTATTTTGTTTCAGTCTGAGTAAAACGTGGTGTACCTGCTGAAAGTTTTGATAGACACAGGGGACACCAGAGAGAGCCAAACTGAGGGTTACTGAATACGTGAAAATGCCCTCAAGTATGTCTTGAGGTAAAAATACTTGGAGGTCAGAAAAGTATTACTGGAAGGAAGTATTATTAATACGTGCTTTGCCTTTTCTTGTTATTCTATTGGCACGTGCTTACAGCTATACACGGCATATTGCTGGGGCAGACAGACTGACCAACTACAGCCGTTCTTATGTTCTTATCTGAATCAGGACAGAAAAGATTGTAGATACTTGGTACCCACTGTTTTTGATATAATGAACAGAATTTAAACAAGCATTTATTATACAACTAATCTGTGAATTGACGACAGAAGATAAAGAAGAAAACAAAAACCAGACAATCAGATTTTTAGATGCCTATGGTTATGGCTAGTACCAATTTACTTGGTGGTCAGCTAGAAGTTTAATTAATTTCTCTGTTAATATTTGTCATCATATTTAAATGGAAATACCCCATCAGAAACTGTTAGGGAGCCATTTAGGAGTAGCACCTTTATCAGACTTTCAAAGAAGCACAATTAGTGAAGATGTGGTAAAGAGAAAGTTCTCCTTAACCATAAGAATGACCGTTTCAAAACTAATACTGAAAAGTAGGGTACCATTTTATATCATTGTTTCCTATGTATAAATATTTCATTTTTGGAAAGTTATATACATTTAGGATTTTCTGTCAAATACCTGCAGTTGTCAATGCTATGCAAAAGAAAATATAGGAGATAAAGGGACATATATTCAGAACATAAACCAATCGCTGCAAGACGAGAAGGAATACTGTACTCTATAAGCGGCAAGCACAACTGACAGTACACGGTAAGAAGTTACCCTTTTTTGAAGAACCAAGAGTTGGTCAATAACAGAAGTAAGGCATTGCATCTGATGAACCGACAATAATCTCTGCCTAGCAAAAAAAAAACCCCCTGTGCTTTTATACAGCCTTACGTATCTATTTAAAGCAACACATAACTTCAACAACTTTACCAACTTTACTTTCAGAAACGTTTAATTCCCTCGGTTATTTCAAGCAGAGAAAGAATAATACATCTTTACGCATAATCCTCTAGCAAAACTGAACAATCTCTCTGTAAAATATTAATTATTCACCCCTCAAGAACATATCTAAATTAGCTTTTTTAGATAGTTTTTCCATGTATGCCTCCAGGCCTCAATGCACAAAGAAATTATAAGTCACAAATTTTTGCTATGTGAAAACCCAGAAGCAATTATACATACTGCATGGTTCAGGCGTTCTTTACTCTCATCTTCTTCCTCTGTTTTTGGACAAATACAAGACAGTGGTGACAAAGAATTAATGGAAAGAAAGTGGATTTAAAAAAAAAAAAAACAAACCTGCAGTAAATTGTACACATTCTTAATCATTAGGTTATAAGCTTGAAGCTGAAATTACCTAAAACTGTATAGTTTTCAGTTAATAAAAATTAAACAAAATCAACTCTTCAGTTAAAAATGGACACAAGCACATTAATAGAGCAAATTGCATACTGTATTTTATAACAAGCATTAGTTTTATTACCGCATACAAATTCTTCCACCGAGACCACCATATGAACAAGATATGCTTTGCATATCTAAATGCCTTTGTCTCACAGAATTTAGACGAGAGAGGCAATGATCAGAAGAAAAGACGTGTTACTGGCTGTGGTTTATTCACAGATAAGAAATCAAAGATTGTTCACTAAATGGAAATAAACGTCAAGATGCATAAACTTTCTATAGCTGAGACATAAACCGACCGGTTTAGGCCCGTTAGTTAAACATAAGCCCTCTCAGCCCCATACTGTAGTGGCTGATGTTTGACTTGCATTCTGTTAAACTTTTTACAACTTTCTCCTCAGTCACCTGAGTAGCTGCTACACATCTGTTACAGTTGTTTGGGCTTTTTTTCAATTATTACTATTTACAGCAACATAAAAATAACAATACTGTGTTGTGTTTATTGGTAGATTCCAAAGACAGCAGAGGGCTGTAACTGTCAAATTATTCATTGCAAATAGTTAACATAGTTCTATCAGTAACTCCTGTCTGTTGGGTGCTTCACATCTCACAGTGCAATGTTGTTTCAGTTGCAATGTAATGTCAGCAACAAATAATAGAGCTTTGCTTCAGAATTTTCACTAGTATATCTGTATGAGATTGCATGGTTATGGCATACTAGAAAACACAGACACACAATATACACTTATTTATATTATCTGAAGGAAATGGATTCATATTCCTCAACAATCTCTCAGTTAAAACTCTGGTTTTGCCTTAAGCCCACGTGGACAGTTGTTTTCTGACTGAAGAGAAACAAAGACTTTAATAGAAATGAGACTCTGAAAGACTATTCCTTCCAAAAGAAGTAAGGAGACAATTACTAGGAAATTTCACCACTATCATTGTTCTTATGTTGGCATGAACGAATATAATGTGATCACGCATAACTTTCAGCACTGTTTGGCACTCTTAAAGGCTAAAAAGGGGTTGGCCTGGATAGTATCTGAATAAGAGATTTCGCAATAATATGTAATTGCTCTTTGAGGCGGTAACAGTAATCCAGCAGTAGAAACAGTCTGCGTCTGTATTGATCACACATTTGTGAAATGCAGGAAATGGAGAAAAATAGGTTCAAATAGTAAATTTAAAACACGTGCTCATTCAAAAACTTCTGGGCTTCAGTTTAAATGTTGGAATCTTGACTTCTACTTTTCAGCCAAACTGCAGTTTGAGTGATAATGCTCAACTTGCTGAACACATTGCATCTGAATTTTCTAAAACGATGGTAACATAAATTTCTTCCTAACCAGTTATTTTATTCTACTTCATACCCAAAAAAATTTATCCCATGTGTGATTTCCATGGTGTTTGAAGCTACCCATCTGTGGGAGCAGAAGTTTGTCCTCTATCCATTGAAGTAGATGACTGCAGAATGAAGACAATAGTTTGTAAGACATTTGGGATCTTAGGGGTTAAATGGTGCTCTTATACATGGAAGTCATTATTATTTACTCATGGTGAGCTGAGGTGTATGATCAGAGTTGCAGGGAAGGTTCTGCACATACTACTTTTGCAAGACGTCTTAGTTGAAGCTCAGTAGGTTCAGGTAGTTATCACAGAGCCGCGGATTAACAAAAGAGTCGGATCATACCTGAGAATCTCGTTAAACTTCAGTTGCAGGAAGTGTCTTACAAAGTCTCAGAGATCAAAACAGGAAAAACACTCAGAAATACACAGCGTGAACAAAGACTGATGGCCTCTAAGAAAGGAAAGGCAGGCTTCACCATCTGGTTAGGTTTCTTTGAAGACAGGACTACCACAGGAGAGAAAAAATGGGACTCAATGGACGTCACATGTTCAGATTTCCAGAAAGAATTTGACAGAAGTCCAGCTCATGTGTTGCTCTTTTTTACTGCAAAGTGGCTCAAAAGCACATGGGCTAGCTGCCTGTTAGCGGTGTCTTACTGTTCAAAGTGCAGCGGAGAACGGAGGAGGAACGAGATGGGCTCTGGGGGCATCTGGGCACAGTAACCGCTGTGAAATGTCATGCATTGATGTTTCACGTAGTAATATCAAATGTATTTAACCCTGTCTCTGCTGATTTCTAGTGCAGCGGCCAAATTTCCTTTGGAGCAGTGATTTTCTTCTGAAATCCTCGGTTTGATCTGCAGGGCTTTTTGTCTTACGTGCGTTAGAAGGCACTGCAGTCATTGCCGTTAAGAGCCACTATAAATGTTGGTTATACTATTATGGAATTTACATACAGCAGGTGATGCTTCACAGCAACATTTAAGAGTTTGTCTAGGTCAGCGCAATAAGCAGAGTAAGAGGTTACTGTTGCACTGGGGCCCCATCCAAAATACAATGAAGTCACTGGAAAGGCTCCTACTGACTTTATTGGGTCGTGAGTGTGACACATGACCTTCAAGTTACTGTTCTCTTGCAGCAGGAATAAAATGAAACTTAGTCAGTCTTACACATTAAAGCCCCTACCTATCCAAACATACTGAATCTTTGCGTATATTTGTTCAACTAACTCCCAAGTTCTGTAAAGTAACAGACTAGACATGTTCATGACTCTCCCTGTGAAGGAATGCTTGCACCAACGCTTCAACTTGCTTCTCCTCCCACGTGGCTTCAAATAGGAACGAGCAATACTCAAATGTCTCGCAGAAAATAGCTCACACATGTTAAGAATCCAGAGCCTAGTGCCTACATATTTGCTGGCCTACAGAATATTAACTACTAGAACAGGATATGATGTGATCCATTACAGATTAAACGAAAGAAGTGTTACAGAGTGTTGTGAACATGTCTTCAGATTCTTTAGAGCCCTGAATATTGGAGTCTGCTTATGGAAAAGGCTTTGGACAAGCTGATCTTTCGAGATCCTTTCCATCACACATTTTTAGAAGCCATTAGTAGGTCTATGAATCTAATTCTGTTAGCTTATTTAGATTTTCCTCTTCCAAAAAGCTACATTGAGACAAATTCTATCAGATGCATTCATTTAGTCTGTGAGGAAATGAACTTCTACTGACATCAGTGTGTATTGTATGGATTTGGACCTTATCTCTAGAAGCAAAATTCTTTCTGACATGACAGTTCCTTCTCATCTTCTGTAAAAGCACTGTTTAACTGCAGCCATTATTATGAGATAATCACATGAATGACTTCATAAAAGCTTCCGGAAAGGATAATCCATGAGAAAAAAATCTTACTTAAAAACCAAAAAGGATTAAAGTCTCTGTTCAAGGCCTGAAAGTTTTCACAGAGCCTGGAAATCGATAGTAATTTATATCAGCCAAATTATGCCAGTCATATTTGACAGATAGCATAAAAAGCCCTACGAGCAATTTAGATGAAATATGTTTGTTCTTTCTTTATCTGCCCTCCTTTACAGCAGCAGCAGCTATTTCATTGCATTATACATTCTTGTCTAGTTGCTCCTCTGAAATATTTCAGTCATCATTTCAGAATTCACGTTCCAAGACACTGTAATCGTTCTAAGGGCTTTTGTGCCTTTTTCTTCACCGTTTAAAAACCCAAAATATTTATGCCAATAAATAATGGATACAATTTACTGAATAAAATTTGCAATATTTTAAAGGTTGTGAACCTTCAGTTACCAGATTATCTCCATTGTGGTTCACAATTGCAGGCGTAGAAGTACATCTTGATTTTAAGCATAAAATCAGATTTTTTTTTAAGGCTGACATTCCTGCTCGTGTGACAAAAGTTAACACATATGTAACGTTTGCTCTATAAGATCTACTCCTTTTATTATATTTCGGTGCAGTAGTGGGAGTAAGTAATGACTGTGACGGCAAACGCTGGAGATAAAACATGACTGTTTTGTAATATGAACGTAATTCTCATATTCTTATGAAAGGTTCACATGGGAAAGGGGAAGGGAGAAAAAAAAGCCTCTTGATACCTTTGCACATTGTGAACGCCATGCCTCTGGGTCACTTTGGGAGATCTCTAACACATCCTGGCTCACCGCACCAACTGGTGGAGGCAGTTTTAGGAGCTGATGGTCTGGACCTGAATTTTTCATTTAAAAAGGCCAGTGAAATGAACGGCACTGGAATAACTGTCTTCATGTTACTGTTTTTCTAAGTGATCAATGGTATTTCTTTGTGACATTTATTGTAGTAAAGCACCTCCATCATTATGAAAATCTATTAATTAAAACATATAAAACGTGCCATGTACACCTGTGCATTGCTCTTTGTATCTGCAATTCTGAACAAATGATGTTAACATGAACCACAGTTTAGCACCAATTTTTCAAAGGCATCTGGTAAATGTAAGCAGGTTTGAAAAAGTGCTTACAGGTCGTGTCTTCACACTAGTCACTACTATGAAATCCACACAGGAAAGTCAGAAAATGTTTGAGTAGATCACTTCTTCTCAGTTTGTTTTTAGCACAGCTGAACTACTTTTAGTACCCATGATAACTAGCTCAAGTGAGACTGTAATGAATCATAAGAAGAGGTTGCCTTATATAATTTAAAGTCCTTTTTCAAAACCGGATTAGATTTTTAAATTTCCTAAATATTCTCAGAAATTTAATCCTTCAAATCTGAAGTACAGTGGGACTAAAAAAAAAAAATTGAAAGACTTTCTTGGGTTTAGAGATTTTTTTATAGAGAACTACATTGAGAGTGTGCAGATTTGTTAAATTAATTACTATAGCCATCAGAAGTAATACTACAGCGTGATACATCTCACCAGAATTACTCTTAGTGACTTGACATCTGCCTTGGCCAAATACGTGTGGATAATTACAGTCCTTTTGTTTAACTGCCTATTGCAGGCTTATTTTTTTCCCCAACTGTTATATAAACGGGTTTGTGTAAGCTCAATGGATTTATCATATCTGAGCTAAATATAGATGAAGTTAATTTGTGACTGAACAAGATTTTGCAAAAATCTGCATACCGAGGTGATTACCCTCCTCCTGATGAACTAAATGAATGTTTTTCCTTATGAATATACATGCGCTATTATTGAGTCTCCTCAAAAAGCTATCGGCCATACCAACCCAGCTTTCCCCCTTCGGTCTCCAGATACTGAACATTCTTAAAGAAGAAAATTAAAATCTTGCAAGACATGTGGGGGGTTTAATTTTTCGTGACTGAAAATATTCCTAGGAATATTCCATTAAAGATATTTCTTATGTTTATTTTTGTGAGTTTACTTGGTGAGACAATCAAACCTCAGAAATCAATTTAAATCCACAAGGTGATTAGAAACACAGTTATTGTAAATGTTGAAAAGATTCAATAGATATTTTAAAATATCTGCCATTAAGCAGACCATTCTTCGTAAAATCCAAACTTCTGGTCTTTACAGAATTTGCTTTAAAAAAACAGTATTTTTTACTCTATTTTTCTTACTATCTCTTGGCCATTAAGTTCTATAAGCTACAAATATATTGTAGGTTTTAAATGAGTGAAATGGAAAAAAAAATTGTCAGGTAAATGATAATATTGACAAGATGGACAGAAAATACAGTCATGATCTTACACTCGTTTATCCACTTCAGCCATCATGCTTCCAGTTTAAAATTCTTCTTAAATTCTGCTGTCTGTGGCTTGAACTGTTTTATCTAGTATACAAACTGCCTCTTCTAGTTCCACAAAAACCTGAAAAACAAGACCACGAACCTCCTTTTCCTTCTTCTCTACTGATAGGATTGGTGTAGCAACAGAGCCGTACGCATGAGGAAGCAACCTCTTTCTACTATGATATATTGCAGTGCTTTTCTTACTTGGCTTGAGAGCGCTTTCCCCAGCTGACAACGCATGCTTCTCTCTTAGCAGCTTTTTCAGCAAGTCTCACACTGCTCTGCTCCTCATTTCGTATCAAGCTGTGCCATATATGACATGTATTGCATTACCTTAGGATAGCACCATACTTTTCACTCTTCTTTTAAGTCCAATATCATAACTGACAGTAACGGTGTTTCCATTTGCAGCTTCATAGCACTCTGAGACTTGGAGAGGTTTGTAACCTCTCTTCAGAGGTTCCTATTTAGCAGATAATTATCTGTACCTCACCCAAATAGAAACACTTCAGAATTCAACGGCAATTGCTCAAGTCGCAAAGTAGTCCCGCTGTATATCCAGTAACAGATTGTGACGGTGAGGCGCATCTCTGTTATTAGTAAGGCAGTAACATCCAGGAGCAGCAGCAGTGAACGGCAATCAGACCCCTTTGCAGTAATGCTGGAGCACAGAATTACAAACAACGAAACGGCGAGACCCAGATCCTCAGAAGTATTTAGATAAATAATTGCCATTGAGATCTACCACTAATTCTTAGATCTTTAAGATACTTTATCCCCTCTGTTTATCTGTTACCTAACAGTAAAATAAAGAGAGTGCATGAAATGTTCGCAAATCACAGGAAGATGAGATACCACATCAGTATAAGACATGAGGTTGAGGAAGCTCCCTTTTGTACCCTAAAGACAGTATAATGGAGGGGCTCTCCCCCATTAACTCCCTGAAGTCTGAAGTGCTCCTGCTAGGTCATCTATGACCTTTTACATTTTTAACATCAGGTTTTGAACTGTAAAAGTAACCAGTAAATACATTTAGAGTCTTATATTTGATGTGCCAAACGCTGCAGTTTTCTCTGTGGATTTTTGCATTCCGAGACAAATCTTTACCTCAAGCCAAGGCCATTAACCTAGTCAGCGTGTGCTGCAACATAATGAGGCCACTGTGATCCAAGGGCAGGACTGAACCTTTTCATTTGCCTCATTTTCAGAAAATCCAAATCTAAGAAAAACAATATGCAAGGGTAATATCTGGAGCAGAAGAGCCTTGCTATTAGAAGGCGGTCTTTACGATTTTTTTTTCCTACAGAGATGCTTTGTACTTCAAAGGTTTCTATAGCCAAAATCTAGTCATTCCAGAAGATAACTTTGAGACAGTAATTCATCTCATCTTAAGTAGATGCATATGTTTGTTCAGAAGACTAATTTGCTAAGTTACATCAATTACGTTGACTAGATTTCTGTTGAATTTATTAAGAACTCGGATAATTAACTGAGAGTGAGAAACCTTAACTGGAGAAAGTTACTGTTCATTGAGACTAATCCCACTCTAGAAGTCAATTCCTTTGGTCTGCTCTTTAAATTATATTGTACGGACTCTCCTGTAAAATGTCCCATCCCAATTACCTCTAAAAGCTCACATTTTAGTAAAATAACACAAGTCACTCCATCGGTAAGCGCCCCGCATATCAAACTAACTGTTCTTTAAACCAAGTTATTTTGTAGCTTAAATTGTGGTGCTAAACTAAAAAAAAAAAAAAAAAAGAGGGCTGATTCTTGGAAAAAGAATAACTGTATTTATTGACTTTAATCTTCATATAGCCCCTTTAAAAAGAAAAAATCTGAAATAAAAAATAATACAATGGTTCAAAGTTTCATTAATATGTTCAATCTTTACTGAGGAATCGGGATGTTAATACAGGAAATTGCACCAAGTATTCCAAATAATTATTTAAAAGCAAAGGAATTTACCAAAATATTGACAAATATCTTTTATATATTATTCTAATATATATTATGCTAATGTAACTATATAAGCCTGATTGATAAGCATGGTTATGCCAAGCTGAATGAAGAAAAAAGCATATATATTATGTTCATAGATTTTCCAGGAAAAACAAAAAAGGAGGAGGATGGCTGTTGATGAAGAACACGCAAGCCAGAGGCGACCACCCAACCTTGAAAAAGCTTCTGAGCCCTGACACTGGGTCTATTACAGCATAACGCTTCCTCTTCTTTAAAAAACAACAATATTCAGACTCCAGATCTCTTGATCTTTGGAACGTATTCAATGCACTGTTGAGATAAAACTTAAGGGTTTCAACAAATCAGATTCTTGAGGACAGTCCGTGAAAAACCGAAGTGTGTACATGCATGCGGGCACACATGTGTGTCTGCATGACTTTACCTTCTTCCATTTACACAAAAACCTGAAGGCCTTTTTTAAAACAGAGTATTTTGATGCAAGATGAAAGGAAAAAACCAAAGGTAATAGTTTTTATCTGTCTGTAAAGTAATTTAGCGTTTTGAAATTCAAGGTTATAAACAATTTATAGAAGTAGAAAATACAGCTCTTATTGAGACACGCTTATTTCTATCACGCAGTAGCTTAGTGGGCAGAGAACTGTAGGCACATCAGGCTTTGGGGAACGTGTATATTTATGGGTAAATTAGTCTTCAGAGGATTGAAATCATTTGTTTTATGAGGTAAACATTGCTAACTACAATCATTTGAAGGAATGAATTTATAAAAGATTTTCAGCGATAATGTAAACAATGTCTAATTCCTTCCAACCCGAGGGTGTGATTTAGGGGTGGGGAGGGGGGAAAAGCAAAACCACGCGTTAGTTCTCAACGAGATTTATGTAAAAAAGCTTTGAAAGCGCATTTGTAAAACATTAATGAAACA
Organism: Steatornis caripensis; assembly: GCA_013398225.1. Lineage (NCBI taxonomy): Eukaryota > Metazoa > Chordata > Aves > Caprimulgiformes > Steatornithidae > Steatornis > Steatornis caripensis. The sequence goes on from VZSC01010402.1 coordinate 27,599, forward strand.
GCGGCATAAAGCTTGAAACAAAGTTCCAGATATGGGCTAACATTCACTTTAAAAATTCTTCCACTCTTTGTAATCTGTGTGTCGGCAGCTATTATGCAGAATACTAATGCCTTTCAGGTAAATCAGTACCTCGGGTAGATGACAGTTATGTAAGCACATAGAAATGAGAGTCTACACGTCTTGGCCTTACCCTCTCTCATGGTTCCAGAGGCAGTGCTTTCATACAACCAACAGTTGTGAAACGTCTACAAACGCTTTGCACTGAAAGTCAGCACGACTCCTCCTCAGGATTACCCAAGTAGCTGTTGGGTTTGGCATTCATGGGCCCAGAAGCAGCTTTCTACGGCCACTCCTAGCCCTGCAGAATTCAGCCATGGCTCAGGCCAGAACACACCATTAGTTTTTCCTGTTGTCTTTTTGAAACTCAGAGGTGGTTTTTTGTTTCCATCTCCTTTATGCTACCTGAAATTTAACAGCTATGAAAAAGGCAGAACGGTCTGATTTTGTCTCAACATAATGACTCAGGTTTTTTGAGATACTTAAGTGGACAGAAGCGAGCAATATATATTATGATCACTATTGTATAAACCATTCCAGAGGACAAACACTTATAATTTTCTCCTGGTGATGTTTTTAATCTATTAGCCTTTCTGGTTAAAAGTGCACTATAAAATATTAAATTCAGTATTTTTCCTAAACAAAAAAAAATTGAAAACATGTAAAGATGAGCATATGCTTTCACATACTTATTTATTGCAACCAGTCTTGCTTTTAAAAGGTTTAGCAATCACTATTTAATGAAAAATATCCTCGCATTGGGAAGTATATATTATTTTTTTCCAGATCCATAGCGTATCATTTGTTCCACAGGCTGATTATCAGCATCCAACCACTACTATGCCTTCAATTCCTCCTTTTATAAATGACTTTTTTTACCACAACACACCATTTCAGGACCTGAGTTTCAGTATCAAACATTTTTTGGTGGAACACGTCCCAAAGTCCATCATCTCCCTCCCTTCTCATCTCCTAAATTCTCACTCCTTAGCTTCTGCTGCATACTAATTCCTCTCATGTCTGTCTGATTCATGGACCATGCCAAATTCTTCTGAGGCTTTAAAGTTGGATTTAAGGGCATAGAATTTAAGTGAATGAAAGGAAATGAACAAACAAATTCAGAATTTTAAATCACTGATGAGCTAGTGTCAAATGCTTTCGCCTTTTCAAGTGTTATTTTTACATTAAAAGCTCTATCATGTATAAACAGAATTAAACAGCCTTTTACTTTCCTTTTTGTGACATGATAATTAATAAATAAAAGAGCTGACAACCAGAAAAAGATCCAAACACTTGCTTTTTTATGGTCAGTCTTGGTCTCAGACAAATCTCACAGAAGGCTGGGAAATTACTTTATTGCTTCTATTCTTTAAAGAAAAAAAAATTTAACTTGAAAGTCTTTGTCTGGAAGCGGAAACGGGCTAATGAATAACGTGCAAATATATAGACTCAACTCACGAGCCATCCGGAATAAAAGACAGCGAGGTGCAGCACAAGAGAATTACATTCTTAAGCTTCCTAACAAATTTCATTTTTAATGTCTCAGTAAAGATGAATACGAAAATATTTGTAACAGTTTCTTCTAGTTTAGATAGGTGTCTCTGGATGGAGTGAACCTTTCAAAAAGCAACCCTTACAGTAGCTGTCTATCAGGAAAGAGAACTCGAGGAACCCTGTTTCCCATTCAGCACACCAAACTGTTTCTGACATCAGTCAACGAAGCCTGTCAAAGATATTATTTGGTAAGATATTTGGCTTTTTTCTTTCTTAATCTACTCACTGGAAATAATACAAAGTTGTCACCATTAAGCTGTTCACGAAGCGGTGTCAAATGTCACTTGAAAACAAATGAAGGAATGCTTACCTTTCAAAATAGACATAAAGCAAGGTAATTAGTTATTCAGATGGAAATATGCAATCTTTTTATTACTCTTAGCCAGGAAGATTTCCCCTGCTTAAAAGAGAATGTGGGAGTTCAAAAGATTTCTGAATGTCAAAAAACCCCCTATTTTCAGTTCAAAGGGATGGAAACTCACCAGGGCTTATGGATTTATTTATAGGAGAGTTTTGTAATCATTTTTTCACAATGTACCTAAGTTTGTGACTGCTCATTACTAGAATTAATGTTATTGCAGAATCACTCTCCGCTGTGAACCACCACGGTCCTTCTTTGATATTATGTTTTGATTTGCTGTTTCAGTCTCAGCTTCAGCTAGTCAAAGCGATTGGTATCAATTTGCCAGAAAGTGAACACAGATGTAACACAAAAGAAATTTAATCTTGAAAGTGTAAGGGGAAAAAATTACTGGTGACATGCAAGTGACCAAGACTTCAAAACCTTAAAAGAGAGATGCCTAAATGTAGCTGTCGTACAAGTCTACGTGCTACAAAGTCTGGAAAAATTACTTAGAACAATGTTTACTGGTTTCAAGCCCTGTCTGGTAGTGACCATAAGTTACTACCATTCTATTTTACAGTAGTGAAACCTTCCACTTTTATCTATGCTTCATAGATCTGCACAGTTCTGCAGAGACTGTGTACCCTATGGACAGCTTTCTCCTTGTGCAATAGTGCCAGGTTTTCCTTGTGACCTCGTCTGGAATTATTCTTTAAGACTTTGGAAATTTCACTACACTATAGAATTAGCAAACCTATTAGGGAGTGGGAAGTGTTGGGGTTCAGTTTGTTTTACAACTTCATGAGTGTATGAAAACATATAAAATTGAGGATTTTTGTTACTTCTACTGCAGTCCCAACGATGTTTTAATCAGAGAATCCGTCTTTCCAGAACAACGGCTAGAGGTAACTCCTTTATTGAAGGCAACAGAACATCTCTGTAGAATGAAATTTGTACTTTTGTCCTTATAACTCCATGTCCCAGGAGTTTATTTTGTTGAGGTTAGGACAGAGACAGAGTGGCAGTACAAGTGCAGGGAAACTCACATCGCCTTCTGAATGAAATGAAGTTAATAAAATGAAGGCTCCAACTCCAGGGCTCTCATTCCACTCCTTTTGCAAAAGCAAAATGTTTATATCAAAGAAAGATTGAGTTTCCCAGTTGGCTTGCAGCCCTACAAACCTTCACAATACGTGGTATGCTTTATTCATGAGCTGTAGACTCAAGCCACAAAGTCACCTTCTACTGAGACAGAAAGACTCAGGGCAGCATTTATATGGTGATTCAACCACGAGGTCTTCTGAAATACATTATCATAAGCAAAGTTTCACTAGCCTTCTTCATGCACTCAGAGCAACTGGTTTAAAAATACTTCTCTAAAGTTTAACTTATTTAATTCAATGAAAAATCCATTATGAAGAGTCATAAAATAATCATTGCTACTGTTGCTTCAAGTAGCCTCTTTTTTTTTCCCCAATCACATTCAGAATAATATGAAAATTAATGTAAAAATCATTCCAGGCTGCCAGGCAGACTATCTAAAGCAGCTAGAGTAAAGGAATCTTCATTTTAATTTCACTGAGACCAGTATTATTGCAAATAACTCAATTCAATGCACAAGGATGTTAGGGAAAGCTTCCTCTGCAACCACACGATCTCTATCAGTTGGTTAGTGTGGATACTATTTTTATAAACTCAGACCAAAACTAGGAAAAACAAGCTGTAATTATTATGAAATCACTGCAATGATCATCGTATCCAGTAACAATGAACCTAAAATTTGCAGTGCAATTAATTCAATTTAAAAAAAAAAAAAAAACACCAAACCAAAAAAACCACCTGCCAAACAGAAAAGACAACCATTGTTTATATGAAAGAACATTTTTATCCAGGACGCTTTTTCTCTACGGTAACTCTTCTTAGGTATCTCATCAGCTGTGAACTCTAAATCTAAGATACTGTTGAGGTTTAAAGCTGGGCTGGCTGTTAAATGGATGAGAGATGCTTTTTGTTAACCCCCTCCCTCCTTAAAAGGGGGGAAAGAGAAAAGGGAAAGAGACTTACGGGTTGGAAAATTTAAAACAGCTTTAATCTAACTACAATAATAATGTATTATAGGAAGAACAATAATGAAATATATACAAATATATACAAAACTGATATCAATGTTCACCCTCCCTGCTGACGAATACGTCACCCGGACGCTGCGGGGCATGCCCCAGGAAAGCTCTGGACTGTACTCAGCAGCAGGCGGGAGCTGGGTACAGAAACACATGGACTGGGATCGAAGGCAGAAGAATCAGGCAGAGCCCTCCTCCAATGCTTGAGCAAGGAGCTGGGCTGAGCTGGAAAGCGGCATCCTGCAACATCACCAGGACCTCACTGAGAGCCCCGTGCAGGGCTGAAACCGGCTCCTGGGACACAAGTGTGGGCAGAAGCACCAGGGAGGCTGCTTAGGGCCGTTAGAGCCCATCAGTGCCCTCAGGCCTCGCCATAAAGGGAGAGAGTGTGACCCTGGGATCCCTCAGCTTCATACTGAGCATGATGTGTATGGGATGGAGTACTGCATTGGGTCAAACCAGGACAGATACATACCTCAGCAGGAGGGTAACCTGCAGGATTACTTAATAAGAGCAGAGGTTTCCAATTTCCTGTCAATGGTTTAAGTATTTGTCACTACTGTAGCTGTATCAAGCTTGATTACTGTTCCTTCAGGGTTAATAAACCCAAAGGGGAAGTTTATGTTTCTGCATTATCAAAATAGATTTGGAAAAAGCACATTGGTTAGGAATAATAATGTAAAGAAATGAAAAACACGGATACACATTCCATTCTATCATGGAAATATATCATGCATGTATCTCTATGTATGCATTATCGTAGAATGAAAAAACTGGCACAATTTTGAAAGATTTTTTTTAAAATCATATATTGAAATACTGTCTTGCATCCTTGTGCTCTGGGTTTTGGAGACTGGCTCCTCTACCAGCAGAGATTAAAACGCAAAGTTTCAACTGAAAGCAACGCTCAGTGCCTGCAGGAGCGCTCAGCATTTTTTCAAAATCAGGTTCAGTAAGTTCACAGAAACAAGAGTGAAATAAATGAAAAGCATTCTGTGCCTGGTCTTCAGCTAGCATGAACCTATACAGCTCCAGAAAAGTCAGTGAACTTAGATTATCTTGTTTAAAATATATGAAAAATACCTTATGTCATTTTTATAGCTGCAATAATGCCAAGAGTTTAAAGAGCAAGGATGTTTTGACTTCCAGAGCGAAAAAGCTAAGAACGTCATCTAGCTTGGAACATGGCATAGAGTTTACCACAAATACAACAGTTCAAAATCTGTACTAATACATATAAAATATATTGCAGTTGGAAGCACTGCAAAAGAAAAAATTGCCTAGTAACTTGGAAGAAAAGGGCAATGTGTCTTTGGGAACAATTAAGGTGCCTTGTAATGTCATATGACCTATTTTCTAAATAATATGATGTATTTTACTGCATTATGATTACAACTGGTGAAAAAAAAAAACAGAGCAGTTTCAAAATGAGGCTGAGTTTGAAACCGGAGTCAAGAACGCAGACCAGCGCTGGAGATGCGTTCCTTTTTCATAACATGTTTAACCGGAGCTTTCAATCAAAATGCTGCAAAACTGTGGGGGAGTTCCAGTACAATTACAAATCTCAGACGTGAAATTCCAGCCTCTCTTTAAATAACAGGTTCCTAACCCATCTCATCCCCTTCTACATTATTCTTTTTCACCTTCATATGTTTGCTACTAATTAATACTGTCATCTCTCTACCACCTTCCGCAACATTCAGTCAATGTCAGCAACTAACCTTATGCTCTGTTGCTGCTTATAGATTAATTTACTGAGCCATCTGTCTGGTTTTTATCTACTCTAAGTATTTGCGCATTGTGTGATATTGTAATAAGCCAAAGCCATTCAGTCTAAAATATTCTTTTAATCTATGAAAGATAGAATGATTTGTCTGGAAATTGTAGCTGGCTTCATGCAAACATCAGTGGTATCATGATGATGATCTCTCACTCCAGATAGAAGAGACTAATCAGCTTTTTATTATCCTTATTTGTACTTTTATTCTCATTTTCATTACTTTATTACTTCCTTTTTTCCCATTATATCCTCTCTTTCTCCCTCTTCTTCCACATGGCCTACGTATTATGAGACAATTCTATTTATACTGTAGTAAGGAATAATTAAGTTGCCTTAAAAAAAAGGCAATGTAATTTACGCATGGGCAGCTAGAAAAAAACAAGTATTGTCAGTCTCTGCTGGACAAGATTATATTGCACAGTCGTTCAGCAAAGGTCTGTAAATAGAAGTATGCAGGTACCTAATCTCAAAGAGCCTGAATTCCAGATCAACAGTGTACATAAGTTGACGATAGATGCAGTGTAACAATATGACCAAACAGTAATACCTATCTCTCAGGAATACATGTATCTAGAGAAATCCTGTAATACTTTAGAAAACTGAACAGCTCAAATAAAAAAAAAAAACTCTTCAAGACACCACTGAATCTCAGATGCACACAGTTATATGAAATATTAGCACTGCCTATGAAACCAGGAGACTTACTCTGCAGTTACTTCCTCCCATTTTTCAATTGCAATTCATTCTCCTTCCCTTGTGCCATACATTTTGCTGGACTACATTCAAAGGAAACAATTAAAAAATTATCTGGGCTGAAACTAAGCATGCAAAAATAAGTCTGCCACTACGCACAACATCTGAAAGTAAGTTCCTTTGAAATTGTTTTCAAATGAGATAGCCTTTCTAACGCTGCATTGACACATCAAATCTATTAGGGGCTTGGTATATCTGAGAATACCTTCTAGAAGTACAACAGAAGAAACCAAATGCCTACATTCGCATTCATTTCTGCTAAATGAGCAAAGCAAAAAGAGCAGTAGATGACTAGATATACAAAAGCCCTGGAATCTCCAATGTGAAGGAATTTAAGCCAAGGTTAGACAAACTCGTGTCAGGATGTCACAGACAGAGCTTGTTCTGCTTTGGGGCAGAGTGAGCAGGTGTGTACCGGAAGATAACCTTTGAGATCACTTTGGGGCTTATGATTCTATATTATAAAAATGTCAATGGTATTAAGTAATATTTTGCATTGGCCTTTTTTCTGATCATACTCTTCTATGAATCAGAAAGAACACTTCTGAAGTAAAATTAATTTCTCAGTGGCATCAATGACGGGAATATTTAATCCTCAAACTCCACATTGTATAATGGCAAAAGATATGAGCACAAGCGATGAATAAAAATTGGTAAGAAGGGCTTCGAGATCTTATAGCAACATTTAGGTGATTTCAATATTCGCATTGTTATATTCCAGTTATTACTTATGATGGCATTAAGGTATTAAATAAATCTGTACCTGTTTTTATGAGTTATACCAATTTTCAATTGTTACAGTCATGATCTTGCAGCCACAATGGTCTACAGATATAAGACAGGCAAAATCTACCAAAAGAAATTGGGGGTTTTTTTTAGACTCATCCGTTCAGTTGGGGCATAAAAATCTTCCAAGGTCACAGTCCTTTTCTCAGGTTGGACAAGGAGGAGAAAAATCCAGACCGCATACAGGAACGGACGCTACCACTCTTAGCTTAATGTGGCTACGTTACGTAATGAGAGAGCAAGGATTGGAGAGCGGCACTGGAAGAGGAGCACGTTATCAAGGAAATAAGTGATACATTATTAACTCATCTGGAAAAGAGAGAAAAGAGGGTTTAGAGTTTGTGTAACAGAGATTAATCGGAGACAGAATTGTATTGAAATATAAAAATTTATGTTAATTCTCTTGAATTTCTAGCTTCCAGAATTATAAAAGCTCCATTTCCCAAGTTCATTTTTTGGGAGTATTTTTCAAAGTTTCCCTTGCGAATCAGAAATGGAGACATAGGAGCCTGATCTGTTTGGCTTTAACTTTCACTAGTGCAAATTACTATAAGTGATAATCAAAATTTATTGATTTTTATATCCCCTAGTGCCAGATGCTGATGCTCTTTCATATTTGAACTTCCTATAAACACTTCCTAGCTAACAAAACTTGGGAGTTTCTCTTGCATACACATACATTTCTGAGATTTTTTTTTTTAATTCTTAAGTTAACAAAAACATGTAATTAATTCAGTCTCAAAATCCAGATCCTTCTTGACTGTCGTCTCAGAATATTTCAACGCTTTCACTTCTTGCTATACTCATTGCTGGTTTAGAATTTAAAAAAATGTAAAGTTTTCCACACACTAAGAATGACATAATGAAATACAAATAGCAAACCTAACTCATAATTTAGAAGATTAAATTTTGAGTTGTTTCTATTCTTTCATAATAATCACTATGAAAATGAGTCTTGGAACGTTTAAAAGATTTAAAAGTCCTGGTATGCTGTAATCATGGGCAACTATGCAATTGTTTTCAAGGATTTGTAAACTGCAACTTTCTTCAATTTTAATCTTGGCAGTCTGAATCAAAGACTATTCCAAGAAATTTGCTTCTCTGATAATTAATAATCTAATTTTCAGCCTGCATTTACCTATGGTTGACTTTACCCATTGGCTCTTGTTTCAACACTGTCCTTCAGTTTAAATTCTTGTGTCCCCCGTGGTTTTCTCGTGGGTTTCCACAGAGCAATCAAACGCATCACTCTTTTTTTTCCCACTTTAAACCATACAAACTTGTTTAGTCTCCTCTTCTAAGACAGCCTTTCCAATTCCTCAATCATTCTTGCATTTTTTTTCTGTCGTTGCTTCAATTTAAAATTATAAATCAACTTTCTGGTGCAGTAAAGAATTTTTTTCCTTCATTTTTTCAAAATTATAATCACTGTAAAAATGTTGAATCCAGTGTCTATTGACTGCATTGAAAACACTAAGGAATGCCTTAAGTCAGCTGGCACTCAGCCTAGATTCACCTATTTCAATTCTCCTGGCCAATTAAATTGAAAATTACTTGTGAGTAATTGAAAATCTTACAGATAACTGAAGACGAATCTGGATTTATTTTCTGTGGAAAAAAATAAATAGCTCGTTATAAATTATGATGAATAAAATTGCCAACCATATACATAACACACGCCCTTAAAATGTCACTCTGTCATCTGGGTTTGTATAACATGATATTAATTGACATAGGCTGGAAAAATACTAGGGCTGCCTATATTCTGTGAATTTCTTCTGCTTATGTCCTACTTGTACTTTTAACTGGCACACTAAGGGTGAAATGATTGAGACAGAAAAAGAGAACCTCTATTCTTTGAGATCCTGAAATACTTAAATGTTGAAGATACTTTGAAGCACCCAGCTTTCCTACCATTTATACTTTCCTCAAACAAAAATAAGTCTCAGAATACAGGCAATAAACACCAGAGCATTGCACGTAATTTGAGTTTTCAATCATGAGAATCTATATGTTTTTTCTGATTCATTACCCATCAGTTTACCTAAAATTTGTATAGGTATTTTGCTGAAAGGAATCTATTCATTGTCTTTCTTTGTTATGCTGCCATGTTTAGTTGGATTGGAGAACTAAGGACTGTGTGTGTGTTTTTGTTGTAGGTCTCATCTTATAGTCACCTAGTGGAGTCTGATAACTAGAAAAAAACTATTATTAAAAAATATAAATTCTTTTGATTAGATAGGGATTATTTCATCAAGTCTTACAATTATATTTAAGATACATTTACTATAGCAGTCCCAGAGGTCACAATCAAGTAAAATAGAATAATAGAAGACTGAAGTAGGAGCATGAAAGCCCTTTGAGGACTACTGATCTCGATGAAGAACTAACAAACATCTAGCTCGAATTATGTGTCAGGCAGGGACATTAACCAGGCAGAATATCCTTGCTAATTAGGAGACACGGTGTCTTAACTAGTCATCCTGCAAAACAGTGATTGTGGACCCAGCTTTCAGGTTTTCTCTACCACTGGATGATTACCTTATTAGTGTATGAGTGGGTAAATTTGCCAGATGTGTGAGAAACTGTAATCGAAATCGACTGATTGGATGTTACTGTATTCTCAAGCAGATATACTTCCTATAATTGCCATGAAGTATAACTCTTCTATGACTGAGGGTTATTTGCCCCTCATGTTCTTGATCATGAGTCCTATGACAGAGGCTTTTGAATTTTGATTCAATATTTCATCATATTAAAATTAGTAAGCAGTATTTTCAAGATCAGCAATATTCAGATATATGCCAGCCAAGAGGAGGAAGAAGGAGATCACATAAATAATGGCCTCTTCCTCTTGAGAAAACAGTGCTGTCTCTTTGTGTGCAAAGAGTAAAATGGTCATCAGAAATTATCAGAAGAATAAATTTTATAGATGTTATAGATGAGGGAACGTGCTTAGGGACTTCTGCTAAGAATAGAGCTGAGTTCTGTGATTATTCCTCTTAGAGTTGTTCAACTTAAGATGTTTGTTTGAAGCCTAAAAACTATCTTTACTATACATGGTTCAATACAGTCTTTTTCATTTTTTAATACAAGAGATGCATTGTCTATGATACGATGGAGACTGAATTCTTACGTACTCATTTTTTCCCATTTTTAAATAAACGTTACAAATGAAAATATCTTCTGTTCTAACATGAAGCCAAAAATCCACACTTTGATTTTGCGCTAATTCAGTATGCGTGAGCAGGAATATCACTTCAACTCTTGGTACCCTGAGTTTCCTACGAGTAGAGAAAGACAATGATTACCTCAAATAGGTGTTTAGAGGCCTAATTAAGTACTGTTTGTATCATTCTGAGATCCTCAGAGGAAAGCAATTACACTATGCATACAAAAAATATCACTATACTAATTAATTCATTATTGAGAAATGACATGATTATTTTACATATTCCAAATATAATTGCCCCCATTACTAATTTTAAGGCTCCCTTTCAACTTGCATGGAATTTCACACCTGAGAAAGAAAAGTACTCCCTTAATTGAATCATCAGCTCTACGAATAAACCAGCAGAATCACGTTGTGCACAATACATCGCTAGGCTTCATTTTTCCTGCATGTACTTTCATACAGTAAAGTGACAGCTTAGGAAAGAAGGTTAACAATAAGATGCCATTATGGTAGGAGAAAGGGTTGTGCTTTTTTTTCTCTTATTAGTGTAAGTCTGTGCCAAATCTTCAAGTTCCAGAAAGGCCTTGTTAAATGAACCCTGCAATTCATTTGAAGAAGTGAACCAAAAATGCAAATTAATTTCACATCTCAGTGTCTTCTGCTGGATTACAGAAACCTATTCCTTTCCTCCGTACAACTGACTTCCCACTTTCATGACATCATTTCTTTTTACTCAAGGCTTCTCTCAGTATTAGTACCTCGGGCAGCTGTTTTATGATATTAAACAAATGTTTCTTTAGGGAAGAAACTCTGTTATCTCCTGCAGCTAAAGTGGTATTACGTGTGATCTACTCAGATCTACTACAAGGCTTTTTAGTTTACAAAGTTCTTATGGAAATTATCCTAATATACGACTTGGAGACCATTTGACATGACTGCATCTTAACTGTGATAGACATCTTCAGGCAACCGAACAATGTGAACATTCCCGTGAGCTGCACAGGTAGTTTAGCAGTTCCACAGCTCCTTAACTCTGATAAAGATTATTGGGTACAGGTCAACAAATTATTCTTAAAATCATGAAAAAGATTTTTCCCCCGTCATAACTCACTATACAAAGGAAGGCTATGCTTTGACTACGCACAAACATCAGTAAATGAGACAATAATAGGATATGAAGCACTCTGTAAGAAACATACTGGGGAGCTGTAGGAAGCATATGGAGACTGTGAGAAGCAGCTCACCAGTACTTACGAGGAACAGACAGTGGGCAGGTGCTTTGCCATCTCTATTTCTTGATAGAACACAGGAAAATAGTAGAATTTAGGCAATCTGAAAGTCAGGTCTGTGAGCTAAATAACAGGAGCAAAACCTGGCATATGTACAACCTCCCCCAGTGCCTGTGAACTGCTGTGAATACATACCATGGTTTTTAAATATAACAACAAATCTCACACCATTTATATAACGTCTGAGATTCAGTGAGGATATTTCGCACAGCTTCGTTCAAGATGACAGTTCTACTAAGACAAAGCAGCGTGGGTTGAGGCAGAATTCTACGTTTGCCTCTCTAAACAACAATCTAAAATGTAACATCTATTCTCTAACCTGTGTTCCTGAGTATTATTGTCATTTAAAAGAATGTGTACATAAGTATTGGAGCAATACGAAGTTAGAGACAAATTGAACTAACAGGAGTAGACAGAGCAACTGCCTTCAGATGTGCTGACAGTTAAAGTACTTTTAGAAACATTAACAGTGTTGTATTTTCTTTTGGAAATAACGCCTGTGGGAATAAAAAGATGGCAAGCTGATGAGCAGAAGTGGTGGGAATTAGTGAAGTCTCTTTCCACGAAATTTCTGCTAGTACTCCTAATTAGCACAACAGCTGATTAGGAGTGGGTGCTAGCTATAGCCTATCTTCAAACAAAGTTCACATGTTCCTAAGTGTCATTGCTACTAAGTGCCACGGAGGAGTTATTTAGCTAACAAAACACTATGTGAGAGATTTCCCAGAGGAGAAAGATTCACCTTCTTGCTATAGAAAACTGTAATAAAAATAACTGTATGATATGTATCTATTCCCCTTGAGGAAAGTAGCTTGATTTGACTTAATTTTGTTGACATTTTCCCTGCCAAATTATAATCAAAAATAAATGATACGAAAGTGAGACCTCAGACTAAAGTTTTGTAATAGTAAATACGAGATATGCATGGAGTCATCGCTTGAGAAAATGCTTGCAACAACACTTCTGTGAGAATCTTCTTGATGCATAAGATTAGGTCTCAAATGCCAGCTTCTGCAGATGTTTTATTAGCTCCATTTTTATTCAAGGTCTGGAGCAGAAGCCCATCCAAACCTACATTCGCTAGATTTAGCCAGGAATCAGATACAGTTTGAGCAAGGATAGCCTTTTCTTCACGGCAAAGAGGAAGAAATCCAGGCTCATGTCTATGATTTCGGGTACTACCGAAACTTAAGTACCATTATTGACTGCTATTTTCGTTGAACAGATTTTTTCAGGGTCGTTGTAAAACCTGTGTTACAAAACCCTAAATGGAAAAGTCTGCTTGAAAAAAGATGACTAATTCAACATACTCAGATTTTTCATCAGATTAGGCCAATTGGGCTGTTGAAGATTTGTTGCCTGTTGCCATGGTGATATGAGGAATGCTCTGCCTTTTCTGAGAAGACACATCACTTCTTGAATGACTCAGGGAGTGCCCTCTGATGTTGTTCATGTAGAAGGGATAGACCACAGACATGGAGAGCGACTCACCTAGTTTTGCAGACTTTTTCCCAGTAGCCCAGACAGGATTATACAGTACTACAGTGAAGACAGAAGTATTCTACTCAAGTGATCAAACAGATATTACCATGTTGTTAAGCGTCCTTGTACCTATGCAGTTAATTCACATGATATCTGAGTATTGTATAACAATCTTTGAAGGCATATGCCTTAAGAGAACCTGTGAGAGGGCTAGATGTGGCGAAAAAGAAATGGTTAAACATTGGCTAGAGGTATATCACTGCTCTGAAGTATCCAAATAAAAATATTCCAGTGTAAAGAAGAACTTTACTTTAGTGATTCACAAATGCTTCACAATTTTTTAGTTCATTATAGAAGATCACATTGATCTACTGCCTCTCATATTATTACAAGTTTTACTACTTCCTTTGCATTAAGGCCATAGCATTACTTCAAATTACTTTCCTAACCACATTTGGTATCTCATAAATTCAGGAGACAGGTAAAATGGGAAAGTTTTATAAAGCATAAGCTCAAGTGTCCTTGGTAATGAAATTATTTCCTTCTAAGTTTTTCCTTATAGAGCTGTCTAAGAAAAGTGGTGCAAAAAAATAAAATAAAAAGCCCCAAAACCAAGCAGCAACACAACAGTTCTACCCACTCCAGGCATATAAATACTTCACTGAATCATACTTTTGCATGTGACATGGGCTACTTTAATATGTGCCGCTGTTACTTTGACCTTTTTGCTGTGATTTTTATTAAAAGTTCTAAATTCATTCAACTGCATGCATAAGAAAAGTGATATATTAAGTTGTGGAAGTCTGGGTACAAGGAAAGAAGTTTCTGGGTTTTGTCCTACTTTTTCCCATGGTAATCAATGACCACCTGAGCTGCATTTGGGGCATGGGCCATGAGTTGGCTTCACCACCTGTACTCACTAGCTCCGTTGTTCGGTAAATGTGACTAAGATGAGTTCTGTCAATGTTTACTACTTTGAAATTTTGCTACGTGCAAACCTTTCATTAAAACACTGAAGAACATATTCAACTTAAATAAAACAATCCCATATCATAAACTAGGGACTGGCATAATCGCTTTGGTGTGCAATCCTTTGGCTCTCTGTTGTATGTTTTCTTACCTGCATATGTACAATATAATGCCTTAAGCAGAAGTGCTATAGTTAATGTCAAATATATAATATGAAAATAAGTCACAAAAGTTAGAAGTTCTTCTGCAATACATAAAATATCTTTTCACAAATGTGGGGAATGCAAAGGAATCGCTTTTGTTTGAGTGGTATGTGCAATATAAATGTTTGAAGACTCATTATTTTGCAATCTGAACTTCAAGTTTTGATACTACCTTCAACTCAGAATGAATTTCTCTTAGCTAGAGAATTGGCTGCATTTTGATAAAATAGAATTGACGTGAAAAACGTAAAACATAGCAAGCAGACTGAATTATATTTGGAACAAAATACAGAAAGCTACACTGTTAACTGCAGTCTGGCTGTTGGGTATTTCATGCTTCATTAGTGAGAATTATCTTAATTTAAACTAATGATGCTATGCCGTTGAACTTAGTAGTACAAAACCATTGAATTAAATAATATAGTTTAAAATTGTAAAAATTATGAAATTTCACAAAATATTATTACTGGAAGCTTCATTTCAGCAGAACCTCAAAACACCCATTGCAGTCATAAAATTAATATTCAAGTGCTTGCACTTCAAGCAAGAATTAATCTCTGCCCTGAGGTATCTACACTGTAAAACATGAATTTAGATAGAACAGCATAAATTATTTTTTATTTTAAAAAATTAAAAGAATTGTAACAATAACAGGTCATAATGTACTGCAAAATATATATTTATTTTGGGCTGTGTACTATAAATCCATGGAAGTACACTCCCATAACTAAGAGCAAATCTGGTCCACAGAGCAAGCAGAGGTTAAACCTAAGATGCAAATTTCAATGATACAGTGAGCATTCTGCAGAACAAAACTCATCACGTTTCATATAAAGCTACCTAGGACAAAAGAAATTACAAGTAGCCTGAAGCAGCAATTGGAATTTTTCTCATTGAAAATAGCGGTTATCTGAAGTTCTGTCAATGGACAAAAGCTAACTAAAAGTCCGATCCTATGTAACTATTTAAAGCCAAACCAGGCTCTATTGAAGACTGAACACAAGAATAACCTCAGCTGACCACCACTCAGCTCCAAATACGTTGAATCTCAATCACATCACTACAAATTTCTATAAGATACTCCTCAGCTATAACATTTGGGGTTGGACTAGATGATCTCTAGAGGCCCCTTCCAACCCCTACCATTCTATGATTCTATGATTTGGATGAACATTGGAATTCCTTCAAAGCTTGTGGATCGTTTATGGCTTGGGAGCTGACTTGGGTGCTAACTAGTGCTTACAGATGTCATGTACGTGCTATCATGACATTATTACCAAATACACACCACAATGCACAGGGTTACATGAATTATGAAGCATAGGAGAGCTTATACATTGATGGTTTAATAGTACTTGCTACAAGTGTGCAGAGGACAGAGAATATTTGCTTGCATTCATCTTGGTGACTGGCAGGTGCGATAAAAGAACCACTGACAAGGTCTTCTTTTGAAGACTGAGTTAACGTGAGAATACATTAAGACTTGAAAGCTGAGCATTTCAGATGAGTTCTCAGCTCCATTGAAGTAAAAAAAAAAAGTTTGCAATAGCTTCACTGGGACTAGGAACTCTGTTGCTTTAAATGTTTGTGAATTTATTAGTATTGAACGCTAAATAGCCGAAGTGCCTCTTTTCATGCTTCCATACCTAAAACATAGCCAAACAGGGATACACAGCTTTGCTCTTTCAACCCTCTCCACTGCCTGAAATCCTTATCTCATAAATACCCATTTGATTTCCACAAGACTGTGCCTCAGGATAAAAGAAATTATGTGTGAATGTTTTTATGATTCATCTATCAGCTGTTGAAAAATAGAAGCTATTTTCTTGCTATATATTGCAAAATCCTTCTAGACACACTTACATACAAAGAACTGTGTTGGTCAGCAGTGGATAATAAGCAAATCCTATACAGCAATCACACCAGTATGCTTGAATGTGTGTTGCACGGATAATCTGTTTTGGGTTCTACCTGGAGTGCTTTAGCTGATATGTTTCTTAAGAAATGAGACAAAATTTTCTGTGTAACTGACGCTCCTTATATACTCTGTGTGTAATGTAAATATTGAAGATGTTGGCTGTCATTGCGAGAAAAATCTTCAGCTTTCCACTCACTGTTCAAGATCTGATTCTCATCCCTTTTACTGGCATTTTAAAATAAAGTACTTCAATACAATAAATTTTCTGTTGCAGTAGTGGTACATTGTATATGCTTACTGTTAGAGGAGATTTTAAAACAAAACACAGTGAAGGCCCTGTTTGACTTGTAGAGACACCACCTACCAAGAAATTGGATGAATTAATGAGAAAGGTAGACAAAGGAAAGCAAAAAAGCTTTCTCAAAAGCTTTTATTATCTATATACTGCAGAATCTTATACAATGCTGTAAACCAGGGCTCATAGTAGCCCTAGCTATATTAATAATATTCATGAATACATCACCTCTCGTGTAAAGGAATTCCCCAGGAACATACTTACTCATCATTAAACAACAAATATTTCACTAGGGGAATGAGATAATTGTTTTACAGTGCACAGAAGTTTAAAACAAAAACAAAAACTAAACCCAAAAAACCCAACCCAACCCAAAACCTCCTCAAGAAAGCATTTGCCACAGCTAAAATGGTTGTAAAATTTTAGAAACATTGCAGCTAACTTCAGCAGAATTTAGTTAAGCCAGCTGCAGTTGCTTCTGAAGAGGTCGGAAAACCTTTATCAACATTCTGTCTGGAAACTGATTAATGCCAAGATTTAAAAAAAAAATGCAGCGTATTCAGTCTCGGATAAAAAGCAGTCCACGAGCAATCACACAATGCTGTAGGTTCAAGGCTTGTACTAATACCTGTAGCCATATTTAGGCTCCTGAGAAATAAAATTTATTTTCACAGAGCCAAGCCAGCAATTCTTTTTCTTCTGTTTTAAGTGACTGCCTGAAAAAAGTGACTAGATTCGAGCTGTTGAATGTGAGGTAATTTATTTGTTCAGGGTCACAGAGCAAATTCGTGTGAAAATTTCATATGGAAGCCAAGCCTTCCAGTTCTTAGCCCTCTGGTCTTAACCACAGTCAATACTAAACTGTTTCCCAAGAAGCCTGAAGTGTAATGAATTTTCCCATTCATGAATATAAAATAAACTACTTCTCTTTTTGGTTTCATGTATCAGGCAGAGAGCGACAGTTTTAGCATAAATGTAAGAGGCCTGTAATTCACCATACTACCTTTTTCTTTCTAGATATTCGAAGCATTTACATTCCTCTTACTAAGCAACACAAATTAAAGTTTACACAACTTTCAAAGGAGCAACTCAGGAATCATAGTAAACAGTCTGTTAATTTAGTGGCTAAACACTGTGCTTATTATGTATACTTGAACCTTCCTCTATCATTTCATGTACCTTATACAGGCTCAGTATGTTTGCATTATATCTTTCATTATTATAGCCAAGTCCTATAACTTACTTTGAGATTTCTAGTTGCAAAATGAGAAGCTGGAAAGGGCTACTAGTGAACTCCCGGGAATAAACCCAAAGTGGGGAAATGAAAACAGCTTTTATCTCCTACCACCACAACCTTTGTTTCTTTCTACCATAAAGTAGAATTTGAAGATGGAAGCTCATACTGTAAAGTTCAGTAGAAAGACTGAGCGTTTGGTTAAAAACCTCTTCTGTTTCTCCATTCTTTATGCTCCAGTCAAGAGCCAGAAATGAATTTAGGTTCCACATCTAAGCAAAGAAAGAAAAGAAGCCTTTAAAAAGCCATACTTGTTTTTCTCTCTCCCTTTCCCTTTGTCTTTCTTCTTCTTGATGTTTCACCCAGCGGTAATTCAAGGCTAAGGAAGAAGTGACCTCACAAATTCAGCTTTTTATTGGAAACAACAACAAATCAGCCACAGAGACCAGGAGGAAAAGCTATTTTTATTGTTTCTTAGTGCCTAAAACCAAAAAGTAGGCTTTGCACTAACAGAAAATATGTGTTAGTCAGGCCTTTTGACTTAGAGCAATTTATCAAGTTTCACAGAGCTATTCCTCTGTATACTACTTTTCTCTATTCCTCTGTATACTACTTTAAATATAATAACACTAGGGAATCTTAATTTACTGTTTCTTCAGCGCTGCTGCCTGAAAGCTATTCAGAGCTGTGGTCGCGTAAAGCTGCCCTCAGGCTATTATCAAGTGTCTCGACACCAGCTGGACAAGTGTCTGTCCTAAAAAAAGGTAGTATTTTCTCATACATTTTCTTTGTAGCAAAAGCTTTAAAGGTGGTAATACAAACACATTAACTATATTTTACTGTATACTTGAGAAACAGTATAATGGTGCTGTGCCTCAAAGTGACTAGACCACTTGCAAAGAGCGGTGATGTTTCCGGGACAAAGCAGTAAGTTGAACTTCAGTTTCTGGTGTTCCTCAAGTGTGTCCTAACCATACAGTTACTGGCTATTCCAGAGCAGATCTCTCCTTAAGAAATATAAAAAAAAAGGGGGGGGCGGGGTTCCCAGGCTTAGAAAGTTTCTGATATTTTTCTTGAAATGTTTTGGTTTGATGTCAGGTGTTTTCTCACCAAAACTCGTTCTAGTTAAAGAAAATTAAAGAAAAGAACAGCAATGACACAGAAAACAAACAAAAAAAGTCATCAGAATAGTTAATTGTGAGGTCTTGTCGCTATTGAGAATACCAACAACTTTATTACAAGTTGTGTTCCCAGCAATATTCAATATTAAAGAAATAATGATGTTTATTTTATTCAGTTATTCTAACTTGGAAGCTACATATTCGGTCACAATGGTCCTATTTATTAGATTCGTGCACAATTCAGATGTATACTTTGCTGACTGAACTTTTCTTTAACTATTCAGTGTTCAGTCATTCATTTAATAGAAGGTTTCTATACATCAATCCATCCGCAGTCTCATACCTAAGTTCATTTTGACTTCTAAGTTAAGATCATATTTAAATACTGTCCTGACCAGAGCCTTAATTCCCTTTACAAATGTATTCTTTTTCACATGTACTTTAGATGCTATCAACTCTCTTAAGCGTCCCAAGGATTTGTTTGAATTTTAAGTGATCTGCAAAGCACACTCCAGCAACATCAGCCCAGAGTACAACATTCCACACATGAAATCTTAGGCACATAGGTGCTCAGAGCTAATTTTGAAAATAGATGTTCAACAGCTGCCAATATAAAAAGGTTCAATGTAGTCTGTAGGTTTTGTAGGTCCCGTCTTGGTGTTGATAATAGCAATTAAGGGAAAGGGGATAGAGACAAGACGGAAAGTCTATCAGACATGCTCTGTGACTAGCAGACTGAAAAGTGTCTGCTTCATCTCTCTCCCACCATATCGTGAACAGAACTCAACCGGATTTTTCTGATGCAACCGAGCTTTTGTCACAAAACATTCACCTACCAATCTGAAGCATTTCACAAAAGCACAGTTTTTGATGAATTGCTGATGAAATGCAGAAAGGCTGCAAACAACAACCTGACAGATTTTCTGCCTGCTTACCTGTGGGGCTGCCAGAGTCCAAGGACATTCTGGAAAAACAAAGAACACTTCAGGCACACATCGTTGGAGACAAGTGGCTGTTTGGTACTTCTGATGACACGGTTTTTAAGAAAGAAACATTTTCTTCATAAGCATAAACAATAAGTAGAACATAATATAAGAACAACCAGCTATATCACAAATTATTATCAGAGTTTTGTATGCAAGTAGGACTACAAAGAGAAGAGATTTTATAAAATAAAATTCCACTGAATTTAGAGCAGTTAGGCAATACGCCAGAAGCATTATCTCTGTACATTGTGAGAAGTCCTCCAAGACCTCTATAGTGGATAACCGAGATTCCTTTTATGTGGTCAGACAGTATCAAGTACGCATCCAGTGATCATTTAAGAAACTTTCATATATAAAACATTCCACATCCCCTCACCAGTGTTCTAGGTACACAAAGTTTTATGCATACAGGACCTGAATGTTTCATCCAAGGAGCATCTGCTCCGTTACAGCACAAGTCAAGAGGAAATTGTCATGGAGTAAAAACATTCATTCTGCATTGGTACTATTTTTCATAGGAAACTTTGAGGAAAGACCTTGATGCTATGATTTTAATTATTTATTTCAACTGCTTGATGTGTGAGAGCTGACAAGACTGCAGCAAATAGTGACGACAGATAATTGCAACACAGGTATTTACTTCTAGTAAAATACATGTCTCTAAGCAGTACTCAGAGCGTAATAGTCTTCTAATCCATCATATATTTGCTGGGAAACACACTTTAAACTTGTCATCCCTCCTTACCATAGGTAGAAGGCTGCTTGCTTAGAAGACACCATGGGAGTGTTCTGCATCTAAGTAGTGATGGATGAGTGCCCCAGCAATCAGATAGTGGCTGCCTTGCACGGCTAATCCCCACACTCGGACCTTACACTCTCGTCTGTCTACAGTGAGCAGTTTAAAAGGCAACACGGAAGCAGGCCCAGCTGCTATATTGAAAAGCTGCAGAAGAGCTTGGTTCCCATTTGATCGTTCAGGATCTAAAAATACAACTCAGAAAAGAGAGCATTTATTTGTCGGTGTTGCTTCCGCTGACACAGCTTGGAGATGGTCTAAGTTAAAATCAGATGAGCAAAAATAGAAATAATCACAGCCTGTCCAAACTAGCCAGTTCAAGTGAGAAACAGTACTAAAAACTCAAAGGATGTAAAACATGATCTGGCTTATGCAAACCGCTTCTTTTCAGTGCCAGACTTTCTGCTGTTCTACAGTTTTTACTTAACAATCTAGCTAAAATGTACCAAACCCCAAATTCACCATTTGCCAAACCATTTTATATAAACTGACCCTCAGAAAATTTCCTTTCTAATCGCATTCTACTTTTCCCACCTATCTTCCCATTTGTTGCATTAAAAATATCCCCATCCAATTCTGCACCCTAAAATGTGCACGCAGCTATGAACTCACCATCCTCGACAGCCAGCCTGTCTACAGTTTCACCTTAGCTACATGTCTTCATACCTCTCACCCCTTTTATGCTTTACTTAGGAAATAGCTTAACTTTACCATAGTAATTGTGAACTTTAGAGAGAAACTAGCAAGTCTGTGTATGTTTGTTTCCACAGAAGCAGGCAAGAGAACTATGATCTTCCATGCCTAAGTCACATACATGCTTACACCGATCCTTGCCTTTTTCCTACCATCGCTGGTTTTCTCTTTTCCTCATAGGAGCTGGTATACCGGATTAACTCTTTTCTTAATGTAACAGCTGCTACTCCGGCCTATCTTTGAGTATGAAACCTCCAGAGTTAAAGCTAAGAACCTGGTGCTCCAGATAAAAGTTGTAATAAATTCCCAGCCTTGTGGATGAAGGAAAAAAGGGACAGTATGACAAATTCTCACCAGTAGACACGCTCGCGCAAAGGTTCTGCAATTATAAGGTAGATTAATGCAATTTCGCAATCCACTGAAAAGAAATACTGCACTTAATATCTACATGCAGCCGTGTATGTAATGAGGATATTAAACACTGTGAAGTTCATACTTAACAACTGTGAAAAGGCTTCTATTTGTTGTACTGAAGTGCATATTGAACAGTGATAGCGATATATATTCAGGTTGTTGTACCACGTTGGTAATCAAATGGTGTATGGCCAGTGAAATGAAAACTGAGTACTACAGAACCCATTTTCTTTGCTCCAAGTAAATCAAACACGCATAAGAAGATTGTCTCTCTTAAAAAAAAAAAAAGCACTAGTCTCTTAAACAGTAATTTGAAAACCTGTTGTTATTTTAAGTTTCTACATTAATTAGTGTAGTATAGCAGGATCAGATCTGTCAAACACATTAGTTGATGCTTAAGATCCAACAGCTGTGTTTTAAGCATTTGCGTTGTTTTTCCTGAATACCCAGTATTGTCTACTCCTGTGCTCCTTTAGCTAAATTCCACACAAATACTCCAAGAAAGCACTGTGATACGAGCCAAAGCACAGTAAGTAGGGACAATAGTCAGAAATGCATTCCTAATCCAAACTAGGAACAAAACAAAAGCATAATTCACAGCACTATGCCATTAACACCAATTGTTTTCATTTCTATAGCAATGGGAAGACAACAAAGATTACCGTTTTGAAAACTATAATATGCATACTTGGAATATTCTAAAATGCGAGATACCAAGGAGCACTGTCTGATTTTTGTTTTGTTTGAGTTTTGATCAGAAATAATATTTTCTTAACTGTGAATTATACCTGTCCTAAGAGTTAAGAGAGAATACATACACCTGTGAAGTCTCTTGGAAGACAACGCTAAAACACCGAGCCATGCGACAACTAAAACACCTCTGCATTATCAACACCGTTTTCAGCACAAATCCAAAACATAGCCCCGTAGTAGCTACTATGCAGAAAAATAACCCTACCCCAGTCAAAACCAGAAAGAAAGAATAGTCATTCCGATCATTGCAAGTGTGAGACATTCTTGTATCACACAGAAAATGTCGTAATCATAATATCATAATTTATATCTCAGATAAACTACAGTTAGCAACAAAAGACTTCATCAAATTGCTCTTAAAAATTGAGGGCTGTTTACTGACTACATCGTTTTTCAAAATATGTCATGAACAGGTATAGAAGGTGCTTGCGAGTGTAATACTACAAAGCGAAATAACATGCATCTATGTACTTGTCAGTGCATTCTAGAATTGTTTACAATTTGTCCTGTCTGCAAATTTTTTCACAAATTCACATTTACGCATTTTCATGAACAGCACAATAATGTTGATATTGTTTCTGTAAGAGTAGGGAATGGAAAATAAAATTTTAGATACAGAAAACTTCTGAAAATGTACCAAATAATCTTAGTAGAGTAAATGATGGCTATCAGCAGTTCACATGCCCTGTGGAGTCAACGCAATCTGTGAAAAGCTTATCTAGATAGCCAGATCTTCCCTGATGTTCCTTAGAAATAAAAGTATATCTCTTCTGTACTCCTACTCCACCACACTACATCCTCTGTGCTTGTAGGCACGTGTGATTAAAGGTTTCATATTTTCAGACTGGCTCATGCTTTTATGGGGCATTTTGCTTTCAATCGTTTTTGCTGTGAATTGATTTAAGCGTATCTGTCATGTATTGATACTTGAAATGGTCTTTGTTTGGCTTTTTTCTCAGTCCTCAGCACAGTTAAACTCCTGTGGAGGTCTCTGCATGTGCAGCTGTGTGAGAAGTAAGTATGCCCTAAAATTTGGACCAAACCTCTGTAAGGCATTATTAACTCAAGCAATCGTTTGGATCCAAACACCAAAACAATGCACCAAATGACAAATGCATTAATTTCGAAATACTCGGTGATCCTATAGAAGACGAATTGTTCCTCTCTCCACAACTCTAATAAATTACATTTATTCTATATTTTCAGCTTAAGGAATGTCCTTTCTTTTTGTCGCACTAGGCTTCCGATGCCTGTGACTCAGCCATAGCAATGCACAAATTCGTTCTTTCGAGGCTTGCTCATTATAACTCTCCTGAAACTGCTGATCCCAGAAAACTTCCATGGATTCATTATACCATGGAAAGAAAGCACAAAGGTATTGGCATACAACAAATATATATGTGTTCAGATTAACAAATCGAAGTCTGATTGTGATGCAGTAGTTTAATATAACATTCCACTGTTTTACAACAGTGCCAGTGAGAACCAAATAAGGTCTACAAAATACATCCAAAAAAGCTGTACCATAGTTGCTGGCTTCCTCCACAGCTTTTAACAACATGCTGCAAAAACGTCGCAAAGCTTGGAGAGGGTAAAATGTGGAAGTGAGAAAAATAATAATGCAAATACCAGAGCAGCAAGTCTGAGAGCATATTCCAGGTTTCTTTAATAATAGAAAAAAGTTTTAAACCAACTTTGAGTACCCAGCGATGTGATCTAAAAAAGTGGAATTGTTAGAATGCGAGCAGGAATGCAAATGCTTGCAACATAAAAAAGGGAGGTTGAAATGGCCTTCTGACACTGTCTCAAAGATTTCAAGTTGTAACTCTCATTTTCATGTATTTCCAGACAACCACGGGGATGTGCCAGGATATTAAAGGATTTCTTAGCTGTATTGTTGTTTCTCTGAGCATGGTGGTTCAAATAACGGTTTAAAAATGCTATGTGAATAGGTAGGAAGATGTAATCGTTCAGATCCAGAAAAGCAGCATGATAATTAGCAGTTCCCAAAGGGATTAGCAATATTGGCGATGACAGGTACTTTTCTTTGGCTTTTCTCCAGTGATCCACTCCCTCCCTCTCCTTCCTTCCTTCCTTTTCTTCAGCCTTCTAATGATTTACACACTAGCAAAAACAAAAAATTCCTAGGAACAAGAAATAATTTGAAGAATTGATTTCTCAGCAACCCCCATCCTCCACCAAGGTAGGGGAAAAGGTAGTCAAGTTAGAGTGATCATTTTTGTTCATGGTATTAAAATAACAATTTTTGCNAATGATTTACACACTAGGAAAAACAAAAAATTCCTAGGAACAAGAAATAATTTGAAGAATTGATTTCTCAGCAACCCCCATCCTCCACCAAGGTAGGGGAAAAGGTAGTCAAGTTAGAGTGATCATTTTTGTTCATGGTATTAAAATAACAATTTTTGCCCTCCAAAATTTTGAAGGAGGTGCCGCAGACCCACATTTGCCACCTCTGAATTCCAATCTGCAGGCTGCAGTTACGAGTTCAAGAATGTTTCTTCCAGTTCCCCCCACTGGCAGAGAAAGAGTTGGGAAGAGATCAGTAAAGATTAGCTGGGGAATTATGTAGCAGAAAAGCCCCAAGTCCTCTGCAATCAAGGGACGCACACATTAATCAGCGCTACAAATCACTGCAGTGCTTTATGCAGTGCTGGATCTAAACAACACTGAAATTATTAAACGAAAACCTTTGATTTTTAGGAATAGTAACATTCTTTCTAACTCATAAAATACCTTATTTCACACACGCTCAACATCAGATCACACCTTCAGGGCGAGATCTGATAAATTCTTGTCATGCCAACTTGCAAAGCAAGAATTGTCTTGAAAGGATTTAACTCTTTCTAAATCTAACTTAATTATTTCACTCATACATCTCCGTGCTTTTTGGTTTCCCATTAACGCAGTAATGCCCAAACAACCTTACCCATGCTATCATTTTGGCTTATTCAGGGGGGTCATACAATGCTTTGCTTGGATGTCATGGGACTGAATCAAGGATATTCTATTGCTACAGACAAATCTTTCAGATTCTAGCTATGGTAGCAAATGGCACTACACCCAGCTTCTATCTTAGAAGCACTGTTATCTCACACCTTTAACACATGATAAATATATACCATATGCTAGAATTTAAACCAATCCAGAACAGTGAATTGGAATAAACTATTGCCTGTCGATTAACAGTAAGAGGAGAATAAATGGGTAACAAAATCTCATTTGTTATAAATAGAAATGCAATGACCTAAACTAAGAATTGTTGGGGGGAAAAAGTCCATTCATTTTCATAGATACGAATAACAAAAACTTTTTTGACAGGTAGGTATTTTAGAGGCAAACAATAACAGAACAGAACCACGTTACCAGCACTAAAATCCAAATAATTAGATTTCAGGCACAGACGAATCTCTAATATTAATTAGGATATGATCAATACAGCAGTTCTTGGTGTGAAGATTTTTTATTTTTACATCTGCTAACTATGTTTTTAAAATAAACATGTATGTATTCATTTGTATTTTATACAGAATAACTGTATAACCTTTATAATGTTTTAAAATTTAGTGACAAAAAACTTTTAAACTTGATGTGTTTTAATGAAATAATCTAGAGACAGTAAATGCAACTTATTTAAACTTAAACCTGTCTCAAAACATTTAAGGAGGTAAAAAAAGCTGTTCAGGAAGTCTAAAACACCTGCACTTATAGCTTTTACCTTCTTTTACATGTTTCAAAATATTGTGGTGAGGTTTGAGATCCGGGAAAAGATCACTCATATTACTTGTGTTGCCAAGCAGTCTTCCTGATTTTTATGAAAAGCAGGTTTCTATTAAAAAATGCCTGATAGCTGTCTGCTTGGGGGTGTTAGATCAGGTTCCTCCATACATCAATCTACAAGAAAATGAACTGGGACACCTCTAGCCTTTTAGCTAGACATGTTTTGAGTCATGGTCTTTCAGGCACAAAGGCATAGTTCCAGAAAGAACGGCTGTGCAACACGCTACTGAGCCTTCTGCTGCTTTCTCCAATATTATGTCCGACACCTGAAAAGATTCATAATCAAACATTTTTGCAAGGGATTTTTCTCCCTCTTCCTCTTTTTTAGAGCGTTTCCCTTGCAGTGTCTTCTGATTCTTGCCTCCTTCTACTCATCTTCTGATTCAGAGGAAAAGCAACTCTTTCTGAATGGCCTTTGCCTGCTACGGGCAGCAGCAGCAGCCAGGAGGACTCCAACACTTTGCCATCATCGGGCAATCCTCCCTGGAGACATGCCCAAGAGAAACTCCCATTCTGGCTGCTCTTGCCAAATCTTTTCTTGCCTTTATGCAAGCAATTCAAGGTACGGAGCAACACCATGACAATTCCCATTCTCTTTGTTTTATCTCTAGATTTCAACCGAATTTCCACTCTCACCAAAAGCCGTAGTCTGAAAAACGCACTGATACTGGCATCTCTTGGATTATTCAAAAGCTGAATTTACACAAATACAGGTTTGTACAAAGACTTTGCAAGTATCTCCTCAAACGCAGCTAATCACATACATATATATAAGTAAGCAACGAAGTCACACAGAGAGTCTTAGATATGTCAATAAACAGCAACAGAATTATTGTTTACCTTACCTGAATTTTTTGTCTCAGCTATATTTTTCCAGGTTTTCAGGAATTTTTCTCCCCACAATCAGCAGAGGGCATTGCTTACTCAGTGTGCAAGCAAGGAAGTTCACACTTGTGAACAAGACTGCTCCCGAGCTTTCTCTGCCCCATGTTAGGCACTGATTTTCATTATTTTATTGTGACCATATTTAATATTAAGAACGTATATAGTAGGTTTTTAGAAAAAGTTCTGAATAGTATTTTTTTTAATATGTACCTTTATTTCATGACAAGACTGCTCCCGAGCTTTCTCTGCCCCATGTTAGGCACTGATTTTCATTGTTTTATTGTGACCATATTTAATATTAAGCACGTATATAGTAGGTTTTTAGAAAAAGTTCTGAATAGTATTTTTTTTAATATGTACCTTTATTTCATGACTTTCATACCCACTTTACAGACTAGAGGCATTTATATTAGGCAAATTGTCCAAAATCACAGTTAGTCAGACATATAATCCTGGTGTGAGTTCTGCCTCATGGAAGCTCACAATGCAGGGCCTTGACCATTCCCCTGTTAGACAGACACCGTATCTGTCTAAGATACGCTATGTTAACAATGGGTTGGGTTGCATGAGCATAAATAGTGGCAAAATGAAAATACTTCTTTCATAGTATAAGCAAGAAAAGCAAAGCAGCTTTCTTTCACGGCCTGAATACATTTGCTCGGTAAACCATTTCCAGTCCCTCGCAACATTCATTTTCACTGTATGGCAGCAGCAACACGCGCTGCCTGCACCACGCTAAGAAGGCACAGCTGCTCCCGTGGACAGTCCCACAGGGCTCTTTCTGCCTTTGTTCAATGTTTGCGTTGCCGTAGGTGCCCTCAGTGGTTCAATGAGCACCATCACGTGCTTTTCACGAGCAGCCCCAAGCCTAATTCCCGTTTTTATGCGCAGCACCCAGATTCACAGCCTCAGTAAATGATCGCTTTCAAGCAGGCTACTTTGTTTCGTTGAAATTTTAAATTGTCTTGTGAAATGCTGCCCGATACTAAGGGCCTGGCATGTAAGGAATTATATGCAAGTAGAACTTCCTCTGCTGAGATGAAAAGCAACATTGACATTTTAAAAAAACCCTCTTTCCATCAGCAGTAAAGTCCATCTCCAGAAAGAACAGAAAGCCACTTACTCAACCATCTGTCTTTAAAAGGTGCTTAGTAAACAGCCTGTCTTTCCTCAGAGATACTCTGACCAGTAAGTATGTCAACGGAATGAAACACAGTGGTTTTGGAAAGTACCTTAACACGGAACTGATGGCTGCAAACAAAAATAAATGGATTTATGTGAAAAAAGATCGGCAGAATGCTACAACATTCCATGAGATAGTTGGCTTTTTTCCCTCGCCTTAAGTTAGACAATTTACTGTTTAAAATTATTTTTTCCTTTCTTTGTATTAAAACACTGGGGAAATTATCCCTGTGATATTGTCTGCAGAATATGTAACAAGAATATAGTCTACTCCTCTGAAACACATTCTGTAAGGGAAAAGGCAACTGAAGCAAATCCCGTGAGTACGCAGAAGATCAGCAGGTGCAGCTTGGGTGGCCGAGCCTCTAGCAGTTTTTACAGTAACGTGATTTCAGGGTACCCGTCACTTGTGACTGAAGCTGGGTACATTTCCTATTGTAACCACATCCTGGTGACAGCTCCTACGAGAGTTCTTGGGAAATAAACATTAATCACTACAGCAGACGCTTAAGGTAGAGTTACTAACCACCCCTCAAAATCTCCCTGAAAGCAAGAAGTCAAACAGCCCCGGCAAACTGACAACAAGAGAGAGCGCAGGGCTACCTCTGAATGCATTCAGCCAGCACCAGCGCCTAAAGCTCAACAGAATTCACTGAGTTTCTGAAGTAGGTTACAAAGGCAATAGCTGCCTTTGTTCCCGGGTGGCACAACCACAGACTTCACACTATAAAACCCGCAAAACTTTCAAGGCCGCTGGGGTTTTTTGTTTACCTGGGGTTTTTTTACCTCCTTTATGCCATTTCAGGGAGAATTCACAACAGGGAACGATCGGGGCTCCTAAGGTAACTGTTTTAAACTAATGGCTGAAATGGTACCACAAGCACTATAGCAGAAGTGAAAATGTATATAACGCAAGTTAATTTTAAGACCAGGTTTTCAGTCATATTCCTGTTCTGAAGCACTGCTGTCTTTTGGACTAAGCTTTTTTGGACCTAGATGATGTGTAACACACTGACTTTGGTTGCTGAAGGACGTGTCAGTAGCTATTAAATACATTTAGAAGCAGATAATGTTAGATCTCTTCCATTTAGTTGCATAAATGCTAGGAAACAAAGGAGAAGGCTAAATGATTTCCATTGCTACCTTTCTGTGAAATACCAGAGAGCACACAAGTTCCTGGGACTTGGCTCCCCTCCATTTCACATCTGCCCTTCCGTACTACCTTTGTAAGGAGATTCCAGGACACCAAGCAATGCCGATGAGCTAAACTGTTCTTCAGACCTAGTTTTCAGGAGCACAGGATCACAACAGATCTGCTTCCAAGGCAACACCATGCTGGCATCTTTTCTATAAGGGACAGGCTCCACTGTTTGCAGAGTTAGACGATGGATGGCTTTATTACAAAAAATACTGAAAAGGGAAATAACTGAACAGTACGAACAGTTGTGTTCCATGCAATACTTGTTTTCGAGACTTGGAGTGTATCACCATCAATCAGGTCATTTGCTCAATAGGTGCTTAGTGCATGTGTATTTGGGGATTGCCATATACAAAGAAAAAAGCAGACCAGCGAAAAAAAACCTGAAACTGCATGAAGAGAAGCAACTGGTGGTAGCAGCACGTGAAAGAACACCCAGAGAACACCAAGATGGTACAGGTCTACACAGAGTATTTAACATCATGAAGCAGTTTATTCAGAAACATTAAACTACACGTGCTCAAAGTTACGCCGTGTGCTCATACCACCAAAGCTGTCATTCTCATTCCCTAGCAGTTCTTGCATATCACTTCTGTTTAGACAAACTGGTAATACAACGGGTTCTAGTTTTGACAGCAACCGTTAAATGCTCTTACAGGTCAAATAATGATTCCTTTTTTATTTACAGGTATTTTAAAGCAAAACCTACTCACTTCCCTGCTTCCTTCCTACTTGCATATATTGAGGTTAAATCAGTTATAAATAAAATTAAATTGAAATTAAGTATTGGTTGTGCCAAAACAGAATGGATGTTAATATGCTTTAACTGGCATGCTTAACTATTGTTTTAATGTTGATCTACTGCAAAGTGGTTAAGAAAAATGTATTATGAGGTTTAACATTAATCATTTCAGCAACCACAAATCTAGTACGCTCGGCTTCAGTGAAGGATTTTTTTTGCTGTCTTAGCCACCAGCTCAGTTCAAAGCTTAAAACTGAGCTCTGTATTCTTGTCAAATTACTATCACTGATAGAAAAGCTGCAATTTAGCTGGCTGTTTTTCTGATGATGAAGAAATCAAAGTAGAATGAAGATTGCTCTTTCACAGATGTGTTGGGCCTACAGAAATAAATTTTCATCCCTGGCACCAAAGCAATCGGATATTTTTCAAAATCGTAGACATGGAAATTAAACTGAACCATAAAGTTCTGGGTTTTAAATTATTTTCGTTTTAGTCTCGGCAATTTTTAGTCCCTGAGCACGCGGTCTGTGCTGAGTCCTGCTGATACAAATGACTGATAAATTAACAGATTGAAATCTATCACTACTTTTAAAAATAGAAAATATGATTTCTTACAGAGTCAAAATTACCATTGGCTGCTGTCTGCTAGAATGCATAGCCTCAGCCAGTATGAATGGGAATAGCAAAATGTGCCCTAGTTGAACTGAAACAGTTACATATGAGGTTTAGTATCCCTGTCAATTTAGATAAGTTAGATAAGTTATAAATTTGAAAATATAATACCTATCTTTTGAAGCATACAAATTTGTTTGAACTTGTATCACATAATGAATAGAAATAAGCATGTATTTCCATACCATCACACGTAAACTGGAAATATGGCCAAGAATACTATACCATCACCTATTACAAAGAAGGACAATAGTTACCAGAGGGCAAGAAAATACTACCACCACTTGGTCCACCTGGTTACAGATTTGGTTCTCTCTTTCCCAGACTTCTCAGTCAGGCTAGCGCATATCAGTTTCTCGCAGTACCCAGGCAAGGGAAATCTATCTCTGTCAGTCAGTTATGCTTCTATTGTAAAATAATATGCTGTTTGGGTGTTTACTTTTGTGTGTCACATCTTGTGTCATTATTTTGCTTTTTTTTTATCCCTGTATTTTGCTTTGTGTACTGTAACTAGATCAGCACCGCTCCATACACATATTCCAGTAACCCATTCACACACACACTTGCGAATTGAGCAGGTGAACATCTTTTACGGATATCCTCATGTCTTAGACAACTGAAACTTTGAAAAGTAACTCGAAGTAAATTCAATATTTTCACGCAAGGCATCAGAATATCTTTTTCCCCTAGCGCCTTCTAAGCCCCAGGTATGAAATAATTATGATCTCCGAAGTCACTAATTGTGCTGTCCACAAACAAAGGATTATGCTTTCTGGCAGAGAATAAGCAGCCAGAGCAGACAAACAACTTCTTTTCATGCAATTATCACTATATAATTAATAGCTACACAGAAGGGCTAGATGACTCAGAGGGTTTTAAATTATAGTTATGTTACTAAGAGGACTGACCTTGTCTCTGTGTTGATCAAACTCATTAATACCTCAAAACTCAAGAAGAATGTGAAATTATATTTTCTTCTACTTCTTACTAGACTGATGTCCATATTTAAAAACTGAAAGAACATCTCCAGGAAAAATATAGAAGTCGCACTTTTCAGCATCCTTGAAACCTTGACATGACCTATACACGCTAAAAATAGCCCCTTTATGTAAGGACAGGTATCGAGTATTTTGTAGAAATTCATTTTGCTCTACCTGAGCCATTATTTTCAGAAAGGAAAGTATTTCAATATCAACAATAGAAAAAAGAAAATGAATTTTTTCAGTACCTACAAAGAATAGCTTTTCAAAATAACCAGTAAAAGATTATGATTGCCAGTTTCTCTGCTAACAGTAAATACTGTTTTACTTAAAAAAGCTTTTTCCAAAAACTTCTCGACAATTTATAAAAACAAAAGAAACTCAAAGGTATGAGACACAATCTCTTAGACATACACTCTTAAGTACAATTTTTGGACATTTAAAGATCCATGAAAAAGAGCAGCAGGCTTCCAACAATGCTGTGAAAGCAGTTATGTCCCATGTAATTTAGTCCATTTCAGATGTGTTCTGAAAACAGAACGTCTCAGTTACACAAATTGTGGATGAGAGCATCTGAAGAAACCAATGCAGTTATTCAGCTGAGTTCTAAATATACATAAGGCAGACAAAGAGTGGCAATGGAAAAGAAAATTCGTGAAAAGTAGAGATAAAATTTGATGAAATTTTACATAAATGGAATCCACTGTGAAAAGTTTGAAACATTTTCCAAACGTCCTTTGCGATGAGCCTTTTCTCCTTTTATATTAAGTGTACTAATTCTGTGTTTCATATCTGGTCACAGAAAGCTGTTGTCTTCTCACTTAAAATACTGACAGAAGGTAACAGTACCCCTGCTTCAACATTAGATCCAAGTTCCTGAAAGTCACAGCTCTTTAATGCAAGGGAAAAAAGAAAGAGTCAAAATAGTCTGACACATACATCACGAAAAGTAGCTGATAAGACAAACTCGCTAACAGCTGGAGCTCAGTTAGGAGCTCCAGTTTCTAATCTTGCTTGGCCTCTGACTTGACTCAAGACTTAACTTTCTTTGCTGAAGTTTGCCTAAGAACACTGTGGAGATGGCATCTACTACAACAGAGATGTCGTGAGACAGTCTATGCGTTAAGCCCTCGAGATTCTGTATTTAGAAGTGTTAAAGAAATACAGGGCACTCATATATGCCATTTACGTAGTCAAACTGAATAGCCCTGTGGTGTTAACAGAATAGCAGTGGACAAGATACTTTATCAAGTAATCCCATAATCCAGTCAGTTGTGCAGGTCACTTGCCGTACGGATTCATATAAACACTTTGAGTTACATTACAGTATTTATTTTCTCATACAAATCTGGAGAATGTGTTTACATCACAAGGCTGTTCAACAAAGTGTACCTGCCCTGAAGGTCGGTAGTTTGCACACCGATTCACTCAACTTTGTTATTTTGACATACTAGACATAAGGCCTCGTAACGCAAAGACTTTTCTGAGTGTAATTTGAGCTGCTCAGTGAGCTTCTCGTGTACAGAACTGAGCGTCCTGCAGATGGCAGGGGACCACCTAGGCACAAACGCAGATGATCTGTGTCAAACTGTATAGAGTTACCAACTCATACAGCTTTCCTGGGGAGCGTAATCTTTTTTTTCTTTAATTGCAGGGATTTCATAGAAATCACTAAGGGAATAAAACTCCCAACTCCCATTAGAAATCAATACTAGCAGAAATACTATTAGCAAGGAGGCTTTCCAAAAAAAAAAACCCAACACACAACTCAGTTAAGCTTCAAGGACTGCATTCTCTCATAAATTAGTGTCATCATCATGCACTGCTGAAGTCAGAGATCTATCAGTGCAAGTTGCACCTTCTTACGTTGCAGAAGGTGGCCTGTGAGATTAATGTTCCGCATCCACCCAAACCTGCCATAATCATTCCTTAATTTAGACGGCTTTTAACTTGGTTGTTATCCCTTCCCTGTGTCTGCGCTGGATAGACGTAAAGAGTGGGGAGTGGAGAACGCCTGCCAAATCCATGCACATTCAGCAACTCAATGAATATGTAACACAGTTTGTAATAATACCTAAGTAATTATTCCATTATGAACACAATCCAATTCTGCTATTTGATTTCAGAAATGGATTTTGAACACAGGCCTGTTTGACTAATCGGATTCTCATTTTCCTATTCTTTTCTATTTAAATGCTGAGCAACATAGTTGTGTTTGGGAAGGCAGTGAATTCATTACACCAACAGAGGGAACTGCCATTCCAGCAAAGTGACAAGAGCCAAATTGGCCAGAGGAAAGAATTCCTTCCTAGACTGAAGAGATACACATGAGAAATACAAGTAAAATGTCACCTCTCAAACAACGATGACAGGATTACAAAAATCTTATTAGCTGTTTCATTAGACAAATCCTATCTGTGGTGACAGCAAACAATGGGTATTCAGAAGCTGTCCATCCATTTTTAATACAGGCACTGTCATGGAAATACTGGGTCTAATATATTCTCTCCATGGCCCGTTTGCAGTGTGAGTTCAAGGAGGCATTTCATTTGGTTTGTAAGAAATAGCAAAGATTTAAAGGTGCAACGCATCTCTAGGATCACGCATTGCCTACATCCTGATGAAACAGTCTTAATTTCCTACTTCCCTACATCATTTAACCGATTGTTCTTCTTTTTCAGCCTGTTTGGACAGGAGCACCCAAGAAGCCTCAGTGCTAAACACATACAGTCAAATCTCCTAATAAACAAATCTGATTAATTGAACTGTTGGAGGTAAAAGAATATAACATCCACAAGACAGTATTCACTTTTGAATGAATAAGGTAGAGTAGGCACCCCCTTCCTTCCCCTTATCAATCTCATTAATTTAATTTCCATCAAAACAAGCACTGAACTTGCAGGCTGAAATAGCCAGGATATTTCACATGAGCATATATATATATATGCCTCTCTCCACTTCGGACCGTGGCTATTTACCACCCTTATTCAAGGCTCCTGGATACTCCAAAATTTGCTTCATCTAGTGCAGTTTGTGGTTGTAGCAGCTTTTCAGCTTGACAGCGTAGGCTCAAGTATGTCAGGCCAACATCTACTGCTGCATCAGTCAACGTTATTTTCAGTTCAAAGCACTTAGTGGTGCCAACACCACCAGTAAAAGTTAGTTCTGATATTCCAACTTGAGACGCTTGATTTGCTCACACCACAGGCAGACTGACTAGCGAAACCAAACTGTTTCAAAAGGAGGAAAGAAAAAACAATCAACTTTACATCTACAACAAAGGAGAAAACCACAGAAAGATACTGCTATGGTCTTTGTAAAATACACTTTTGTACTTGAGTAAGCCTTTCCATTTCAGAATATAAAAGCGTACAACATCACATGATGAGGTATTTTCTCAGCCGGATACCTCTGAACATCATTTACCCGACAGTGGAGACCACCTAACCTGTATATTCTTTCCTTACTTAACTCAGAGAGTCAATAATCAAGTTTGGGTGGGGTATTTTAGGGTTTATTTTTTAAGAGATAAGATGAACTCAAGTATGCAAAACTGAAGATAATTAGCCCAGGTTGCAGGGGCACTTATGCTACTAAGATATTTTAAATAAATCTCAGCAGAAGAAGCAGTTTCTGATCTAAAAGGAGTACTGTGCACTAAAGTTAAATGACGAATCTTGCAGTAATAACAGCATTTCACCAAACAATAGCAACACAGAAAAGGCTGGGCAACATTCATTTTGATGAATTTCATTTTTATTGTTTCCTTCCTTCATGAGGTTCCACGAGCTTCTTGGGAATAAACATTTTCAGTGAAAAGACGTCATAGTGAACAGTCCTACAGTAACAGCAAGATTTTAAAAGTGATGTGGCTGTCTACACTTTTGTTATTTCACTACTGTTTTCTCAAAAGCACAGAGTAACTTGGTATTCAAAAGAAATTCAGTCTTTCTTAAAGAACAGACACACGATAAACCAGTAGCTGACAGAAGAAAATGTGCAGTTTCTACTTTGGAGGAAAACAGAAGCTTGCCATCATAAACAAACCCCATATTTCTGTTATCGATATTCTGAAGAATTTGAGGTAAAACCAAACTGATCCTGGGAAAGCAGAGGAGGGGATTTAGATACTATCTTAGCAAAGGCTTCTCAAACAGATCTGGTTATATGGAAAAAGCAACAAAACTACCCCAGAAATTTAAATTTAATCTCCATCTTCAAATAAAAGAAGTACCTCAAGGAAGTAGTACAACTCTTAACAAACTCAAGTGTGGTGCTAGCTCAGCGTCGTACATATAGGAGAGAATTTAATCGGCCCTAAAATGTACGGCAATATGGTGCCATCTGTGCGAGGGTTTAGCAATCTACAGAAAACTTTCCTTCTGCCCCTTGATCCCAACCTAAGATACAAAACTGCATTTTGTGAAGTTTAAAGACGACTACCATCTCCTAATGGAGAGGATTAAAACAAACAAACCAGAGTGAAATCAGAATCAGACAGAAATGAAGCTGGCTCTGGCTTTGTCTTCACTTCCTAGCACATCTCCTTCTAGCACAGTCCAAAAATAACTGAGCACTTAAGAAAGCGTATAATTCCCATATAATTCCTTACAGGGGGTCTCACCATGCCTCAGTTTAAAGGGGCAGTCACTCCTGCCTCGCCAAGTAACACAAATGGGATGATCTGGTAATAACCAGTGGATGATAAGAATAACTGATGGAGGCAAGTAACACATTACGTGTGTGTTTGTGAAATGGCAACCAACCTCTTTTGCAACAACAGAGACCAGGCTAAAGGAAAAGCCTACGCATTTAGGCGGAATAGACTCTCAGATTCACACCAACTTCTGGTCTGTAAAAGAATCGTAACTAACAAATTTTAGAGAATGAAACAATACTTTAAGTACTGCCGCTACTGCGTAAGTTACAACTGGCAACGAAGTGGAAGACAGATGTAGCCACAGGTACGTAAAGATACTGACAGCAGCCAGGAAGGCTCGGACAGAGCAAATTAAAAAGTAGTTATGGCTTTGTAGTGTATTTCATGGAGACAAAACTGTCTCGCCTGGTTGTTCTGCTGAATTGTCACCATGATGTTCACGTTGTGTTTGAACAACACTTCTACCAGCTTTCTTCTGTGCAGATATAGCAATTATTAAGAAAATAGTTCCTGAGAGTCACACACATTTTCAACTGTTTTCTTTGCCATTATTGGGGCTTCTTATGCAAGGCAGTAACTATTTTTCACTGTGCCCTTTGAACGTAATTTCGGATTGTGGAATCCGTTTTCCTAGTTCAGGAAATGCAATTCACAAAACATTTTTAGACAACAACTATGTTGCCATTAGAGGTCTTCTACTGTCTTCGCTTTGAAGTTGCTTGATTTATTTTTTTCTGCATAAGCGGAAGCTGTGGGTTTCAAGTACGACAAGAATTTCTAGGATCCAAGACTCAAATATATTGTCTTAAGAATTCTTAACATCTAGTACTTGCAATTCACATAGGGACATGAAAATCTAACCAAACTGTTTATTAATGCCTTTAATAGAATCCCCTCAAAATTATTTTGAAAATGAGAATTCAGTTGTTAATTCTGTAGGTACTGAGACAAACAGAAACCAGCTCGTTAACTCCTCTCACTGTACAGTGCAAACAGAAGCGAAAACTCTGGTTTAGAAAGAAAAATAACCTAATAAAGCTTGCAGACAGACCTGCTATTGGAAACCATGAACTCTGAGCTTGCTTCATCCTAAAAAAACTGCATTGCGAAACTTTGCCAAGCCTAAATCTTAGGCAGAGTGCTTAACAGAAACCAGTTCAAGACAGATATATAAATATAGATTCAGTGATGACTTATGTGCCCAGGAGTGAAACGTCATACCCAGTTTTTAGCTTTTTGGCTCTCAGAAACTAATCTAAAGATAAAGGCTTTCTTGAAAGATTTGGGGAGAGTTAGATCTTAGAATGATGGCTCAAAACAGAGAACACATTAAACAATTAGTTGCCTGGGGGCTAAACATACTGCAAGATTCATGGAGCCAAGTAGACAGCAAGCAATGGGTGTGTGTTTAGGGCATTGATGTAGCATCCTTGGTTTTGGTTGTTGACTACAAAGTTTTTCATCTTTTTTTTTTGCAATAAGGACTGTCACAAGGACAGACTGGGAAAGGGAACCTGAACAGATTTTGGTCCTTGAAAGCAGTTTAGTGGCACTTGTAGAGAACTTCCCCTGAACTACGACGAGTCATCTTTCTGCTACTCAGCACAGCTTATTAACAATAGTGCAGTGCCACAGCAACACAGTCTGAGAAAGGTGGAGCTGAGTAATGCAGTCTTTTTACAAGGGATCTCCTTACAGCTTGATCCAAGGCATTTCCTTAGCACTTTTTGTTGTGAAAGTCTCTTCTGCTAACAAAGAGTATAAACAGAAAGATTTTTTTTTTATTAAATTGTTGGAGGAAGAAGCAAGAACGTAAGTCTCAATAACCAACAGGAAACCACACCTGACTACGTTATTTAATAGACTACTTATTCCTTCTTCTCTCAATACCCTGAGAAAGCAGAAATTGGCTGGATTTGTGCAATGTCCTTCGTACTAAAAACCAGTCACAGAGAGAAGGGAGAAACCCATCACAGAGAGGACACAGATTAGAGGTCCCAACCAAAAGTCTTATCCAAAACATTACTGTCATCTACCTTATTTTTTTTTCAAATAAATAGTCAAAACATACTGGTTTCATTCAGACCGATTTACAATAAGTCAACATGCCCCAAAGAGCCCCTCTTGTCTATGACATTACCAGTTCTGTTGCTTGGATATTTTTTAAGTGACATGGTTTTGTTATCTTATGATTCAAAACAGCCAGCATACAGACTAAAGGGTTCCCAAGGACACAGTAATTCCTGTCAGAGCTATATTCCCACAGAAAAGTCCAGTAACTTTTTCACACATCCACAGAAAGCAATCCATGCTCTGCAACAGAATAATTATACAGGAAAAATGACCCTATTCTCCTGTAGGCAGAGTTTGCTAAAAGAATAAATGTTTACTTGCTACGTTGTGCCATTTGTATGTCCTTTGTAAAACCTCATTGCAGCACTGTT
The DNA here is from genome assembly GCA_013398225.1 of Steatornis caripensis. Taxonomy (NCBI): domain Eukaryota; kingdom Metazoa; phylum Chordata; class Aves; order Caprimulgiformes; family Steatornithidae; genus Steatornis; species Steatornis caripensis. Next base: position 66,884 of record VZSC01010402.1, read on the forward strand.
GTGGAAGCTTACAAAATCAAATTAGGCAATAAATAATCTTTATTCTAACCAAAACTGTTTCGCAGAGAAACAACTAGAAATGAGGTTTGTCAAAATTGTTCAACACTACGACAACTTTAGTAAACCACAGGTTCAGGATGTAAGAGGAATGAATACTGCACATCTGACTCAAGAATTCTTAAGCTTTGGAAATGAGGATCCAAAATGTGTACAACCATGCACCTATAAGACAAGGGCTCTCAGCCTCCATGAATTTCTTTTGGCGATGTCCCAACCCAAGGTGAGTCCCTGACCGCTGACCCGCTGCTCCAAGAAGGGACAACTCAATTTCCCCCCGCAGCAGGACTCCATTTAGACTGTAGTTGAATCTGAGCTGTGGTCGTATACGGTCATGTCAGTTCTTACTGACTGAGGGTCTTAACTTCCTTATTCCTCAACCAAAGTGTATACGTGACCATAGTCACTGAACCAACATGTGCACGTGATGGTCGGCACTCAGCCAAGGGGTGCGCATGATCACAGCCACCTTAGAGGTATGAAAAGCAAGGGCATAAATAGTAAGGACACAATGGTCCTAAAGCCCTGGACTTTGTCAGGGTGGATGCATGTGCCACAGGCAGCATTTATATCAAGCAGATCTTATAGTAAAATATTCTAACTTTTGCTGAAGGATCTTCGTAGTACAAGACTCTTAGTAAACCAACAAGCCTGTACTGGAGAACTGAGCAAAACCTTTAATTGTAAGCACCTTACAGTATTTTTATCTATCTGCCTCTAATTCAAATTTTACAATTATTCCCTAGGCTTTGAGTAGCCAGGACAAAAGCATATTCTCTCTTGGTGTGTAACTCTTCAATATTTCTATCCCAGTATTTTACCCAGTTGGCAGTCAGTTTAAAGCAGAGTAGGGGAGAGAGGTTTAAAAAATAAGTGGAAAATAGAATATTGATCTACCAGGGGCAGAAAAAAAAAGAAAAAATTCACTCCTTCAAATTCAGTCATCAAACCAAGCTGGAAAGTTCCAAAGCCTTTATTGAAAGAAGCAGAATTAATTTAATTTCAGATACTTGGAAGCACATAGAAATGATCGCGCTAACAATATGGTTTCCTTTCTGCCTGAATAGTACTTCCCTGGGCCTGTACCCAACTGAAATGAAAATAGTTACCCAGTGGAAGGAAATGAAGCCACAGTTGTGATTTTAGCATTCTCATCTGTTGTCTTGTTAACTGGAGACTGGAGGTCAGAAAGTACTCCTCTCTTTGTCAAAAAGTAAAGTATCAAAAAATCCCACAGGAATCTGGTAGACTCTGCAAAAGGTTATTGGAGAAGTAGAGCCATCAGTCAGGGTGTTTGAAATGAAGACTGGAATGGAATTAGTAGTCCCCACAAATGTTTCAATTCATAATCTAATTAGCAGCTCAAGGTTTAGGGAGTGAATTCAAATAGATATACTCAGTCTGTGCAGACTTCATAATTTTTCTTTCCTTCCTTTTCTTTAGGAGACAGTAATTAAATGTGATTTGAAATTGAACGTAATAAAGTACAGCTTAGAAGTATTTCATGATTCTTAACAAAAATCATTAGATCTTCTGATATTATTTGAAACCATGCTACTCTAACCTCTATTATACTTTTTTAAAAGGGAAAAAGAAAGAGGAAGATAAAGATGAATTTGTCTGTTTTACTGGAATCCAGAATTAAACTCTCTTTAAAGAGATATATTCTATTTTTATTGCCTTAACTGTCTGGGGAAATCTCTTTCCACTCTTCTTCTACTTTTCACTAAACTAAGATTTGCTAAAGACACAGCTTCCAATACCATTTCAGCATTTTGTTCAGTGGCAAACATGTAACGTGAAAACTAAATCTCAGGGAACTGAAGGAAATTGTCAGTGCCCTTACACAATGGAAATGTAAGATTAGTTAGTAGCACACCTGGATCACTTCTAACACCACAGCATAACTGAACAATTAAAACTGTTCCAAAACTACCGTGAGTGCATTGCTACCACCGCTCTTTGAATGCTGAAGTTCATTGACAGAGAGGAGGGAAAGAGGAAGGACCTGCTGGCAGCAGAGCCGCGTGGCTGCCAGCTGTTACTCTCCGAGATCAACGGTTGGCCATCGGCACAACAGCAGCAGATCTGTAGGCTGCCTGATATTTTATGAAATATAACAAGGAAGAAAGTAGAAAGGAACACAGGAAACTATGTTTATGTATAAATATATAATTTAAAACCAACTCTAAATAGACATTTCTCTAGGTTAATTAGGCCTGCTACAAACAATAGCCTATAGCCACTGTTAAAATTCCTATTTCTTCATAGACAGATTTATATGAAGAGATCTCTTTCTTCTCATTTGTATGAGAACAGCATACTCTTTGATGACTCCACTGGAGCTCCCATATCTGTTTCTTTTTCTTAAAAAACACACTCCTTTATTCAACAATAACAAGGGTCACACTGGGGAAGAGATGCTGCCATTCAGATCTTTGGAATGAAAAGTAGCAGGCCTTGAAAGTGTTCTTTTTAATTCACGCTGCTAAATTGAGGATTAGCCTTCATTATTTTTTCTATTTCTAATTCTTTCTTTCAGCTGCCATATATTAGAGTTGGTCTTTTTAATAAAAAAAAACCCCTCTCTTTACTAAGTTCTTCTGTCCTTAGATAAAGACTGACTACCAGTATCTATTTCTCCATCATAAGAGAGCAAGGCAGACTGACAGAAAGGTGCGGGATGCATATGTTTTTGGTGGGGCAGAGTTGGTACCTGGTTAAAGTGAAACGCTACTGTAGCCTTTTTGAAAGTTCCTTTTATTTGTCATCTGTATTTTATTTAATGTGAAATACAAGACCCCATTTTGATTAAAAATGTCATGGATAGAATCTTCAAATATTTGGACTTTCAGAAGTACCACACGTAGAAATGACAAAGGTTTAAAAATAATAAAAAGCGCACTGTCCTCAGTTTGCTTCTCCTAAGGGCTACTTGGCCATCATAACTGTACTTTTGCTTGTGTACAACCAGTGAACAGAAATAAAAATGCTAAGAGACGGTAAAATTTTCATCGGAGTAAGTTTCCCTCAATGAGAATTTGAAGTGTGTGTGGGGGTGTTGTTAAAATAAGGAAATCTTAAAACATAGATGCTTAAAAGCAACAAGAGACTAACATATCTACAGGATACACTGCTCCGTTTCACTCCAGAAAGCAGCAAAACAAGGAACACTGACACACACTACTCTTACACTGCTCTGCCAGAAGTATGATCTCATTGCAGTTACAGAGACACAGTGCGACAGTTTGTATGCCTGGAACATGGTCCTGGATGGCTGTGTACTTTTAGGAAAGACAGGCCAGCAAGGTGAGGTGGAGGATTTGCTCTTTCTGTGAGACAGCAACTGAGATGTACGGAGCTCTGCCTACAGGTGGATGAAGAATGAGCCAAGAGCCTATGGGTAAGAATTAAGGGGCAGGCTAATATGGGTGACACTGTTGTGGGTGTTTATTATAGGCCACCTGGTCAGGAAGAGGAAGTTGATAAGGCCTTCTACAGACAGCTGGAAGTTACTTCATGATCACAGGCCCTGATTCTCATGGGGGACTTCCACCACCCTGATGTTTGCTGGAAAGACAACACAGCCAAGCATGCACAGTCCAGGAGGTTCCTGCAGAGTCCTGATGATGATAACTTTTTGACAGAGGTGATGGAGGAACAAACAAGGAGAGGAGTGCTGCTGGACCTGGTACTAGCAAACAATGAAGGACTGGTTGGGGACATGATGGCATGACTGGCTGGGTAGAATACAGGAGAGCAGTGGGTGTTGTCTACCTCGACTTCAGCAAGGCTTTTGACGCTGTCTCCCACAACATCCTCGTAGGTAAGCTCAGGAAGTGTGGGTTAGATGAGGCTGGGTGTCAAGAAAATGAAATATGTTGATGTCTTCTCTGTGTACCTCTAAAACCAGTGCATGGTATATGGTTATTTCTTTTTCAAGTTTTCACACTTAAGTTTTACTTAACTTTGGTGTGTCACATAAAAGCAATGTTGGTTATCACTGATATGTAAATTATATCTCTTAAGTATTTTTTACATTTTGTGAAATTGGAATAGAGTTCAAAGAATTCTGCTTCAAATGCTGGTAGCTGTAACCCTTTGGGTTTCAGTTTGTTTCCCGGTTATTCACAATCTTTTACACTGAACCAAGTAAAATGAAGTTAACAGGGGAGCTGCATTGTGTATTATTTTCAGGTTATGATCCCCAGAGATAAACCTGTATCTTAATATCCATAATTTAAAATCTTACTCAAGTGCAATGTCATTATGGTCATTATTTACCACCCACTGCTATTTAGGATCCTCTTCCATTTTATTCCTACAAGAATTGGAAGCAATTGCATGGTTGTTAATGACAGACATGAATAGTGTTTGTATCAATAGCCATTTTGTATAGCACTATTTTCATAAAACTTTATGTCTAGCATTATTTCAAAGTGAGTAATGATTTGTAATTACTTTTAAAGCATTTGAAAACAGTCAATGACACTTTCTTCTCCTACTGGATGGAATTTAAGAGGAGAAAGCCTATTGTACAAGGCAGTAAACTCCATATTGTAAAGACCTGCTTATTTCTAGAGATTCAACTGATTTCAGGCCACTGCAGTGAATGTCTCAGGATGGTTTATAATGTTTACTAGAATTTCTTTAACAAACATCTAAACTGCAAAAGTTGTAATAATACATAATATTTATGCTTCATATTTTATAAATACCATTGCAGCTTACTATCTGATTACAAATAAAAGTTTAAAATTGCTCAAAAAGCAAGTTGTTAAAAGGTGAATTTCTGTTAACATACTGAAAAGAAAGGTCATAGACTCCCCTTCCCCATTCCTTTTATTGCTACAGAATGGATGTCCCAGACCAAGTTTTCTACTTCCTGTCGTTACTTTGCATTCTTAGTCCTGTTACTCATAAATTGTGGTCATACAATAGACGACAGTTCCACTTAGAGCTTAAGTTAGTAATACTCTTAGTCATAGCAGAGTTTACATGTAATTCCTAATAGTATACTAGACCTCTTTGGGTAGTTACTGTTATCATCATTACTTAGGAGGGACAAAATCTATTAATACCTATTTTTAATATGTACTTTTGACACATATGTATTATGCATTACTTAAACTTATCAAAACATTGGTACCTGACTCAAGCAGAATGGTTTTGTTCCCTCAACTGACATGCCCAAATGTCTTATACAATCAATTGAAAGTGGCAAGTACTGTACAAAAGCAGCTGAGAAAGTGTAAAGCATTTGGGAGGAACTGACCAACAGGAAGCAACAGGGGAAGTGTAGATGGGAGGCAATGTTAGCACAAGAGATCTATGCCATTTTATCTTCCCATCTAGACATTAGGATTCTTTTCTAAATTCATGACTCAGATCACAAGCTCCTCTTCACAGTTTTCTCTTTAAAAGAAAATGTAAAGGCATGTGAACCATGGCACATTAAGCTAATTTGAGTCTCCATCAAACAAATGGGAGATCTTGATTTGATTTTTATTCTCAGGGTACAATTCAAAGCACCATCCACCATTTCCCCAAAAATTCTAGGTAGTAGAACAGACAGTGGTATTACGAGGCCCTTCCACTGAAGCTGGGCCATAGAGTAACAGAACTCAAACCACAGAGATAGAAAAAGCAGGCAAAATATATTATACTTCTATAGGTAAGGCGCTGACCTAGGAACGGACATTTTCAGTGTGGCATTGTAGAGCTTAAAAAAAATGCAGAGGTAAACAAGTCATGGGACTAGTGTACTTCTTACTACATCTCTGAATCAAAGACTGGAAATCCCTTGCACCTTAAACAACTTATGAAATAAAGCCCTCAGACAAAGGAATATAGTCTGTGAGAAATTAGTATCTCCAGTTTAGNTGTATTTCTTACTACATCTCTGAATCAAAGACTGGAAATCCCTTGCACCTTAAACAACTTCTGAAATAAAGCCCTCAGACAAAGGAATATAGTCTGTGAGAAATTAGTATCTCCAGTTTAGTCAATTGCTGATCTTTTTCAGAATTAGGTGTTTGTATTTGTTTCACAAGTGAAGCTCCTACATTGCACTGTTACTGACCTTGGGCATTTCATTCTCTAACTTGGCAAGGCTCGGCCGTTGCATAGGCACATCAGAGAGCAAATCATTGCTGGTTTATGTCATTGCTTCAAGGAAATTACTCAAACTTAAAAATCAGGAGTAGCTTGGGCTAGAATTACATATGAGGTGGGAATGGGGATCTCATAATGACTAAGAAAGAGTGTTTGGCTGTAGTCACTCAAGCATGTAAGTACTGGTGAGATGTGCTAGGATAAACCATTTGCAGAGACATTCTTCGCAATTTATTGCCATGCTGACTCAGCAATGTCCTCTCCACAAAATGACAGAAATGCATTTCTTAGGGGTATGTAGAATGGAAGAAAACTAGTGAATAAAGCTCAAGCCACCAGTGGTCTAATCTGCCACAATTAGGAAAAACTAAAAAAATACATTGCTATAGAAAGGTTTTAGACAATATACAACTACATTATTGGTTAAAGAAAAAGGTTCCAAACATCTAAAAGATCAACATAGAAATATTCCTAATGTTGCTCTCTGTAGCTACCAGACAGCATATTTCACACAATTTCCTTTATGTTCTTCATAACAAGACAGGCTGCACTTGGATTTTTCACACTGAAAAGCATCTTAAAATTTATCTGCAGTGTTAGCCTCTTCAAAAAAAGAGTTTTAGAATTATGAACTTTGAAAACAGTGCGTCTGCCTGGCAGCGAAAATTTTATATACATCCACAGTGAAGATAAATCAGTATTATTTAGGGGAAAAATTGCTTTTGGGTGCCATCAGAACAGATGCAAAGCACAACATACCGACTAGGTTTGGGGTTTTTTGTTTAAGAAACACACTTGTACGGTAATAGGTAATTTCTCACAAGAAAGCTTGAGTATAAATAAGAATTGAGGAGGGACTTAAAACATAATGCATAAAATTATATAATACAGATTAGATTTAGCTCGTTTAGGTATTTAAAGTAGGCACATAAGACTATATTTTAATGTGCATATTATTCTTCCTGCTTTATTAACAGATTAACTGTCCCTGTTCTAACATTTGAATATCTTTGAATAGTGCATTAAACAGCATGACTAGCATCTACGATGCATTCCCTTTCTCATTCTTTTTCCCAAGGGGAGAACAGTGTATAGTGGGGTTTGATTTCACATAGTTTTGTTTCAGATTTATTAATAAATACATAATCATCTCCCTATGTCTATATTGCCTACAAATATGTTGTCATGCTTTTCTTCTTGAGTAAGATAATTCTGCCCAGGCTTCCAGAAAAATCCCTTGGAAATTGTATGTATGGAATGGCTAAGCAGCAAGAGTGAAGCTCATGATCTCAGTTCCCTTCAATGGCAACAGGACATCACAGTGGACCGCACCTCACTTAATGTGGTACAGTCATGAGTAGACAAGGACATATCAAGGTATTGCTATCTTAATACATTCATTTTCTACAGTTAGAAGGTAAATTCAGAACTAAATGAAGGACATTACTGCCTAAGGAAATACAGCCACATATGTTAATTTGAATACAAAAGTAAATGGAAACTGATGAGGACAAGCAAATGTCTTCCTGAATTTTACTACAACATAAAGGAATATGTAATGTCTATATGTAAAAATATGATTTTTTTCTACAGTCAAAAATTTTAAGACTAAGCTATTAAAAATAAAGCTACTTTGAATTTATTAATAAGAGGTCACTAGCAATTCCAGGATTTAATGTGTAGTATCACTGATTTAAGAGTTGTACTGCACACATGAACAGCTGAAAGTTACGCTACAAGTATCTTATTAAAGGAGGAGAAAAAGTTTAAAAATGGTTCAACTTTCCGACATTGGCATACGGCAGTTTCGTCAAGCAGAAGACGACTTGTGAATCACAGATCAATGATCTTATGAATCAAGGTCTTTACCAGCACTGAAATTCTAGTGTGGTACAACTCAGCACAATGGATAAGCAGTATGAAACAGCACTAAGCTAGAGAAAGCAAATTTTAGGGACTTCCTGTTTGTCAAATCAGTTGGTACAAAGTGAACCCAAGCAAAAAAAGATGTTGCACAACGTAAAATTATGATGGTCTGCTGTTTACTGCATCACATCTGCAATTTCTGCTGTTGATTAGAGAGCTTTACAACTAAAGTGCAATAAGGGAAGTGGAGCACAGCATTCAGTACCCTTTCTCAAATGCTGGTGGAAAACTGAGATGCTAGCATGCTAGAAAAACACGGTAATGGTAGCATTATTAAAGTCAAAGGCTTTTTAATTTCTGTGCTTGGCCTAGAACAGACCACTCAAAAGCAAAATTCATTAAGTTTTCCTCTTCGGTTCTTACAAGAGTCCAAGCATGAATTGGACAAAGGCATTGCTTTTACTAGAAATCTAGCAAAAATCTTTTGTAAAAAGATATGAAATTTACAGCTAAAAATGACTGATCATCGCATGTTATGCAAAAGCCCTTTTGGGTATGCGGCCCATCAATACAAATCCCTTTTCAAGATAGGAGGCAAGATGACAAATCAAATATACAGTGGTGAGAAGAATAGAGGAAAAAAACTTAGGGCACAGTGTTGTAACACAGAAGAGATGTGAGAAATTGGAAGCTATACATCAACAATTCTTATCTGATATATATACTAGAACTTGCATGGAAAGTATTGGCACTCAAGCATGAATTCAGGGAATTTATATCTCACAGAGAAACCACAATAAATTGCTTCAGAAAATACAATGAACTAGGTCAATAAAATCTTGGTATCCATATAAATTTCAACAAAGAGATACAGAAACATCTTTCGGAGACATTTTCGTGCTATGTTTGCTGTGCCAGCGAAGGCCGCTTTCTCTTTACTATATTTTCTGCCACTCAGAAAAAAGCAAAGTGAAAAAAAGTAATATCTTAACTCAGGTGATTACAGTAACCCAAATTAAATAAAATGTGTTTCCATAAGGAAAAGATTAAAGAAGTGGTAGCAGAGGGAAAATAAGAAGAAGGGGTTTTTGCACAGCAGTGTCAGCAAAGCTTAGCAGGTTGCCTCCAAGGTAGTTCACATGCAGAAGGCCACTAATGCCGTGGTGTGAAAACGAATTCTGAGAGATTTTGTTCTGAATTCAGATACACTAGAATGCAAATACCACAGCAAGAAAACATATGTGGGAATGGAGCTAGATCACATTTTGTTTGCTGAGTCTGCAGCTCTGATCTCACAAAAATGAAATTTGAATTTATATTGAATCGAGTTAATAATTTGGTCAAAAAGGTGAGGCTATAAAGCCTCTTCTCATGTAAATGAGGTTTGTTTTAAGCTACAATTTTCAAAGTGAAATGTTCAGTATTTTGAATACTCAAAACGTTATCTTCTAATTAAATTTTCTTATATGTACAGTGTTTATTGTTTTCAATAGCTTTCCTGAAAGAAAGCAAGAACAAAGCTTTGGATAAGAGCCATGCCTTTTTACAGTCCCTGCCACCTTGAAAACAATTGAAGCTGACCTGCCTGGATTTGCTCCCTTTCCCTCCCCAGCTAGCAAATAAGAAATTCAATAACTTTTACAATAGGAAAAAAAGAGTAGACTTGTTTATTCAATAAAACAATGTCCTCTACAGTATTCCACCAAAATAAAAACTTTGTAAAGACAGAGATCAGTCTCTGTAACACTGCCTAATGCAATGGGGTTCCTTAGCTGTTAGCATAATGCATTTAATAATAAGAGAAACATACTAGTTTCTCTAGGAGTGAAGATAGATGTCCCTGTCATGTCATGTCATGCTAGATGGGCATACATCCTACTGTGAGTATCAGGTACGCCTCTAGTGAAGTGCTGTTGCAAGATCACAACCTAAACTCACTTTAGAGACTCTGTTCCAAAGTATCATGGACAGACTGAGAAGAGACATCGTCTCCAAGAGCCCAGCAAGACTTAATGCTTGCCCAGGACGACTGACCCTTAAGTATTTTGATAATCTGGAAACGATTTGAAACAAACAAGAACATTAGGGTTACGTGCACATATATGTACATGTTCGTGTGTACATCCACACATATAAACATACACACCTGTTCTCCTTTATCCGATAATACAAGTCCAAGTATTTAAGTTGTGTTGAAATGCTGGGTAAGAGATAGGCCTATCTCCATAAAGTGGCACTGAAACTATAGCTGCAGTTAATGTGCTTTCCATGAAAATCTGCAAGATCACTGTGAAAAACTGATTGAAAGGTTGATTGACAAACAGAAAAGCATCAAAAAGCTTACTCGCTAGATACTACTGCGACTGAATAAAATTCCAGTAAGAAAGGAACAGAGGTCTCACTGGCATCTTCAATAAAAAGGTTCTAGGCCCAAGGCATTTCTTTGTTAAGAGCTCAATCCTTCACAGTGTATAAAAGAAAAGATCTTGTATCTTTAGAACCTCAGCCTCAATGGAGTTTAAGCTTCACAGTAGACAGAACATTTAACTTTTGGCATTAAGGAACCCCAGCTCTGCTCTCGAACTCAATGATCACGTTCCAGATATATGGTCAGGTGAAAAATGCATTCCTATCATCTTTTCCAGGCTGAAGGATGTTATCTTGTACCATTTCTAAACTGATAAAGAAAAAGAAAAGTATATACCATTTCAGGATAGATAAATTTCAGGAAGATAAATATCATCAAAAGAAAGGAAAAAATCAAACCAAAACGAAGTCTCAAAACCAATCTCTGGTTCGGGTAAGAGTACATCCTCCCACAATGATTTCCATAGACACATGAATTCTAAATTTGTTTACATTTTCCTACAAGGGAAATATTAGTAATGCCTTAATATCTCAAAACGGACTGGGAATCCTGCAGACAGTCACATCTATTGTGATTTCAATACAGTACTAGAGAGAGATCTCCTTCTCACACACATTAGGAAATCAGCAGGAAAGGAACAATTTCATTGCCATACACATGGACAACCAGAATCTATTTCCAGAAATCTACTCTATGCTTTTCTCAAAGCAGAGGACTATCATAAAAAGCTTGGCTGTTAAGTGCTGCCACTATGCAGTATTGCATACGACAATTGAGCACTATTGATTTACCATCAATTCCTTTCTTTTGAGCTCAGCTGAGGCAGAGAAACTGCTGACAGGTTGTGGATTTGCCAGAGTGTTTGTTGATGGCCAAGTTCCTTAATCCACTTTACTGTGAGGCCTAAAGTTGCGTAAGGTAAATCGGTGTTGACACACAAGCTTGCAGCTTGCCATAAGTCCGCACTCTCTTCTTGAAACATGCTTCATTTGGTCTCTAAGTCATCTCTACTGCTGCCGATCAAGTTTTCTTTAATATATAGTTTTCTTTAATAACACTGCTAATGTTAACAATGCAACTGCAGGAAGTCACCAGTTTTGTGAACTTCACTTTTTTCCCCCTCATTTGTACCCTCCCCTTTCTGTAGTTAGCTGTGCAAAATGGAGACTGAAGGATGGGAGCACAGGATAACTGGGGGAAAAAGAAAGCCACAGTACAGGAAACTGAAGTAGAGCAAAAGGGAAGGGATGAAGGAGAGCAGAGGTTATTGCTGCTGAAGAGCACAGGGAAAGACACTTAACTTGCTACTGGGCATAGCTAGCACATCTGGATCGGACGGCAATCAGAAACCAAATACAAAACACTAACTTAGCACCAATTAGTTGTTTTATAATCAGAATTATCTGAAAAAGTTCATAATCAGGATTTGACCAGCATCACTCTCATGTAAACGTGATTAACACGGATTTATTTTAGATTTACACTCATTTTAAAGGCCCTGACGCTTCTTTCACAAAGATCTTGAAAAGAATTGCTACACCGTATCGGTATAGAAACAAACTAATCCGTGATCCACACTTGTATTTTTTCTCCTCAGAGGAAACCTTTATTACCTACCCTACAAATTACATTTCATCTCCTAAATGAGCTAAAAAGGAACACAAATCCGGTAAATTAATTTTACCTCTGAAATGGGTAACGACAGTTAATGGGGGGCATTAGGCCACATCACCCATGTGTTTCTAAGATGTGACGTATTTCTAGATGTGATGTTTAAATATGAGCGAGCTAAGTCTCATGTACTTGAAACACAGAATCTGTTTTACCTGTTTGTCACCTGCCCATTTTTTAAGTAAATTGTGAGAACAGCATTTTGTGTAACTGCAATTTTATAGGCAATTTAAGAGCTTACAGTCGAATAAAGAAAGAAGTTTGCTAATGTACCTGTAGTGTGGAAGATTTACTAGGCTTGTTGGTGTAGTCATCATGAGTTGGAGTACATGCTTATCTTACACTGATAAGCACCAGCTTTGGACAAGGGTAGAAGTTGAGCAATTTGATCTGACAGAGAACAGATGATGGTTCGCACTCTGATGCTCTAAATCAGCTCAGTGGTGCCAGGGTTGAAGCAGAGGCCTGCCTCACAGCCTGATGCTGTGCAGTAAGCCAGGAGAACGACCGTACTTCTGTACCCAACACTTATCCTCCTCTTCCTTCTCCTCCCTCCCCCTTGACTGACAACGCAACAAGCCTTAGCGGGGGCCAATCGACACACGATAAATGACTTAGTCCCACCTTGAGTATAGATCTGACATTTAGAAATCCCCATTCTGAGGACGAGAATTCAAGCTACCTGACAGGTCCANTCCCCCTTGACTGACAACGCAACAAGCCTTAGCGGGGGCCAATCGACACACGATAAATGACTTAGTCCCACTTTGAGTATAGATCTGACATTTAGAAATCCCCATTCTGAGGACGAGAATTCAAGCTACCTGACAGGTCCACGGGCCTGAACCTCCCCAAGCAGGGATGCCTCTTTGTTAAGACTCGCACCTCCAACTATGTTACCTGAGAAAAATATGGTTAATTAAAGAGCTGAACTATCAACTTGAGCTCTATTTTTTGTAGTAAGTGAATTTATCAATAGCATTTCTGAACTTGTTATATCTGTCACCTTAATAAATCACTTGCTGTTTTTTCAGCTTTGCAAAACTCTCAGTGAGCGTCCTTAGCAGGGCTCTGAAACTGGTAACGTTGACTCTGATAACTGGCTACACACATAATCCTTTAGACATAAACCATTGACCAAGTCTGGGACTAGGACTGGGTGAAGCCGCACCTAGACTCCTCTCTGAGAAGGAGTTTAAAAAGCAATGTGGTCTTTTCTGAACCTCATGACTCAACAGGAGGGCTGCCCTCAACCATGTGTCAGATTCACACTCAATTACACAACGTTCAGTCTCAGCATTAGACTAGTCTGTGAACTTGCAAACTGACGTGATAAAACAAGCTCTACAGTAACTAAAACTTAGCAAACCCCAAAAAAATCCGTAAAGTAATACAAGGCACCATGAATAAATTTGGTTCTAGTTCTCCCTAGGTTTACCTGTGTAATTCACCTTATACCCAGTAAATAATCCCCCCGACTTCCAGGTGAAAACCTAGCCTTAGTAAGACACTGGCAAAACTCCCATTGATTACAGCGCAGTGAGAATTTACCTGCTATGCCAAAACTAAATACATGAGCAAGCCTTAGCAGGTAAGCATCTTAAACTCAGAATTCTAGGATCATAATCATTGTTTTCACAGACAGAGGATAAAATCTGAACTTCATTAAAGCCACTTGCAAAATGCTTACTGATGGTCTCTGAAGAGAGGGGTTTATGACCTGCCAGAGGTTTCTCGGGTTATGTCCAAAACATTGGTTCATCAATGGCAGGAAACAGGCTGACGTTTGCAGCAGTCCCTGATAAGCTGTGTGTATAGCTCCAGTGGGGATGTTTAAAACAGAACTAGCTGTCAAGATTCAGTGGGGAGAAATAGCCATTTCTCAAGCTGAGGTAAGCATCCAAAGCACTGCTAGTTTTTGCGTCTACACAGTCCTCAATTCTCAGAGCAGTAACACTCACTGCAAAACAGAACAGGCACTGTGTCACTGGCTCCCACTGCCCTGGTCTCTGCCACTCAGGTAGCGTCCTACACAGCCTGCTGCTGCTCCTGCTGAGTGGCTTGACCTAGGTCATGTCAGGGCTTCTCTGTATGCTATGCAGCTTGTATAATCATGCTACCAACAGTGAAGTATAGCCCTTTATTTTTTAACACAACTTTAATTTAAACAAAAAATAGCAATTTTTATTCTGCATTTCTAGCAGTCAGTCATTTCTAGATTCTTTTTGAAGCGTGTTTGCTAGCTGTTAGACGTTATTAAAATTTTTACAATCACTTTGCAATCAAAAGCAGATGGTTTGCTGAACAGTGGCTTACCCAAATACATGCATTCACATCTCCTGCTGATAATCTAAGAGAAAAGATATCATCTAAGTATTTCATCTGAAGTTATTTTCTTCCTATTTTAATCCCCCCAACTGACTGCCACTCAAGTTTATCTCAATGCAGGGGAGAAAAGAGAAATAGAGAAACCTCTTTCTGCCTCTTTAGGAAGCTGAAAGAAGACTCTTTCTTTGGAGTGTTACACTAGGCTGGAGAATAAAAGGGGGAAAAAACTAAGCCATAATAGTTTTTGAAGAAGAGTCGCAGTGAAGATGCAGTGTCTTTGAAAACGGAGTTCATAGCTTAGAGAGTTGAAAGGAGTTTTGTTATCAGTACGGAGCACTGAGAGACCAATACGCATAAGCATTCAATTAAAAGGAATGGAGGTGAATGGCCGGAGGATTTGTGTAAGTGTGTGTCTCCGTTTTGCTTTTAAAACAAAGGTGAGCTTGCATTTCACAGATGAGGAAGGCAATAAGTATACTGATCAGTCTCCTACACAATTCACAGGGGCAGTTTGGTGGCAACTGAAGGTGATTATGGAACATTTTACCTCATTTTCCTCCAAGAACGCTATAATCTGATGGCTATTGCTCTGAAAATTAAAATTACATGTTTCACTAGTGTTTCACTTGATGCAGTTTGTGAGCATCACACATATGAAACTATGTTTTTTCCAGAATGAGATCCTAGTACCTTACGAAATTATAAGTCACATAGGCACGCAAAACAAGCTTGTTTTCTGAAGTTCTTTCTCCCGTTCTTAAACTGGCATTTAACTCTTAAAAAACTTTCTCCAAGCATACAGAAAAGAGAGTAGTTACCTCTTTTAAGTATTTCTGCAGTGCCATACACTTAAAATGAAGAACTAAGAATAACAGACTGACAAGAAACTCTGCATTAGTTCTTGGGCATCCTGCTCTTCTTTTGTAAGGATGAAGAACAAAGAGGAGAGGTGGGGTATGGATTGGGAAGGGTTCATTTACTTGCCGCCAGCATAGAAATGACATGCTTTTGTTTTTTCTGTTTTGTTGTTGTCTTAATTTTTTTCTCAACAAGTCCGTGGTCTAAGGCAGTTGATAAAGGGGTAGGTGTGAGTTGCTGTGTTTTAGTAGATGGAACTTTCTTGTGCAAGTACGTATTTAGTTGCATGAGGCACTGTCCCCTAATAAGCTGAAATTGAAAATTAACCAAGAGGAATATTTTGACAAGCAAGTTGAAATTACTTATCTCTGACACAGCAAGAATGTAAAAACACTTTCCTTATCTGTCTCTTATAACTACATGTGATGGGAAGGAAGAAGGGTCCAGAAATGGGCTGATATTATGTTTCTGACAGGTGGGCCATATTTCCAGTGTATAAAATAATGCCTGGCAGTTCTCTGATAAATCACGTTAATAAATTTGCTAGTAACTAGAAACTGCCAGGCAGAATTGCCCTGTTAGCTTTTTCTTATTTTTGGAATTGTTTATATTTTGTCTTAAGATATTTTTCTGACAGCAGGTTTGCCCTTAAAACTACATGAATCACGTTGTTCCTACTCTTTCAATTAATTTAAGGCAGAGGGCAGAGCACAACAGAGTTAATAACTCTGAAGCCAACTAGAGATTTTGAGGCAGTCTCACTCAGCTTATTGACTGCTGAATGAAAGACACGTCCCTCCCATCAGCATTTTTTCTCATTTGTTTGTTTGAAACAAACTTTATCATATTAGCATTCTGGCTGGAGAAGCCTAATGTACCTTGAAATAAGTTTTATTGTGATGAAGTAGTGAATTGAAGTTAGAATGCTTCTGCAGGCCAGAGAAGTTTATAGAGGTCAGTACATCATGAAGGATGAAATTTAAAATAAAGGCATAAATCTCAGGGGATTATAGATATTGCTTCTACTGAAACTACAAGGATTTTATAATAATAAAAAGCCCCCCAAAAATTAAAATAAGTCCGTGCTTCTAACAGCTAGCAAGGATTCCCTCAGTTTCTATGGCAATATTCCCTGTTAAGGATATATCTAATCAGTTGTTGTCTCCCTCGCACAGATTCCAAACTTGATTTTGAATCATAAACTAATTTCTCACTGCTTATTATTGAAACAGATTGCCCTCCTTTCTAAGAATGGGGACACTGATCTCCCTATATCTCAACAGGGGGAAAAAGGGAGTTGTGATGCATGCTAGCATTCAAAAAATGAATAATCCTCCCTGAAGGCAATGCACCCAAAACTGTGGACTCTTGAGGCAAAGAAAAATCTTAAGAGGAGACACTACCTGACTCACGGTAAATCATCTTGATTCTGACATAAAGGGATTAGTATTTGCATTCCCTGCAATAATCTGTGGAGGGATTCAAGTGAATGACCTTGGCAGCATACCACAGAGATGTGTTCGTGGGCATAAAACCTTGGCAGAGTCCCAAGGTCCCCGGGTGGCCCCTAGCGTTTGTCTCCATGCAGCTGCTTGATCTTCAGGATCTTCCTCCACTTCCTCCAGTCAGGATCTTCACCTTCTTCTTTCCATGGTCCCTTCTTCTTATGAAGACTACTTCATTGAAAGAACTCTTCTTTTCCATCGCACGCTCTTTGTTTCAGGACCCCAAACCCTCCTTCTGCCCAACCTGAATCATCTGTGTGTAGAAGCACAATGTGCGAGCAGCCTCCCCTGTCTCATGTTCCTGTTAACTGGAGAATTCAGGACACGTCACTTTTGTTTAGACCTTATGTTCCCAAAATTTACAAGCAGCCCATACCAGTTACAGATAGTAATATCATTTCTAGCACTTTCTGTTCTGTAATTCAGTTATTTTATCAGATAGAGTAAAGGAATGCCAAGACTCATCCTGGTAGACGTATTTTAACAAGATGTCTTTTTCACACTGCTTTCAGATATCTGTATCCTTTAAAAATACTGTTTCTTGTAAGTAATTACTAGTAGAAGTACAAAGCCCTACCTTTTAAAGTGAAAGAATCGAGAAAAGACTCTCGTATCATACTTTTGTTTAAAGTTTTCATTTTTTACATCCTCATTTCATTCTAAGTAGGTGTTCTATCATTGCTACAGATAAGAAAAAATATTTTGTCCGAACAATGTTATACAATATAATCATGTACCAACTTAGATCTTTCTATAACATAAAAATCACCAACTTTTGGAAAAAATAGTTGTAGAACTGAAGTTCTTGTAAGCATGTTATTGGCAGATACCTCCCACCACAAGAGCAGCTATGCAGGGGGCACCCTTCTGTCTCTTGAGTTCTGGCTCTAGTAATAAAGTCCAAAATATTAAGTCAAATGCACTGATTCGCTTCTTTTCTATTGACAGCTCTATATGCAGCTCAATTGATGCACCAAACAGGACCGAAGTTTCTTTCTGGTTTTGCCTCAACTAGATGGACTGAACAGATTGCTAGATCCCGTTAACTGACTAAAGGTTTGATATACATCATAGCAGCTAATAGAATCTTTTCCTAGTGACTGAACAGAAAAATGTGAAAGAATGAATCCTGCTTTGGTTCGGTGAAGTACCAATTAAATCAGTGGGAAAATAGCCATTTGGGGCAGTCTCACCACAAGCACAGTATTTCAAGGTGGCTGCTAGTTCTTCAGAGCTGTAGTTTTGTTGCCTTGTACTGGACATTTTAATGGCCTTGGCTTAGCTGGCTGTCTTCACAGACAAAATGGGTTTCTCTGAGTTGTATTTCTGAAGGTAACAAGTTTTTTCTTTTTTGCAGATGGGGGGTGAATGAAGCGTGAAAAGGGGAGACACACTATGATGCAAAGGGACATAGGCGGGGTGGATAGTCTTAAAGAAACATTATCAAAATCACATGAACAAGACCTTGCGGCCAGACATGATATGCAGCACTTCAGTATCTTCTACTAATTTAGCAGTGTGCTTAAAATGAAGTGTATTTTAAACTGGCAAGGTGTCAGTCTCTAAAATAACTGCTTATGCCTTGCCTGGCCATCACAGAATGGCATCCCTTGAATTTTCTATATGAAATGCCCACGCTTTCTACAGAGTGAGTTAAAGCACATTAGATGTCCTAACACTGCTGTAGCAAAGTGCAACCGACTGCAGTATGGGGACAGCAGAAGTACTGTCATTCCTTGCTGTAAATGCTTCCAGTGATCACAGGCAAAGAGTGGGTACGATTATTGGGGCAAGTCTTTCGCTTTCGACTCTGGTTGGACAGACTGAGCTGGATGGAAAACAGCAGGAACCAAGACCTTTACATCCAGAACTCAAACCAAACACTTCTTATGAAAGAGTTCGCCTAAGACGAATATAATCCCCTCAGGAAGGGAAGATAAAGTCCTGACTCCTCTCTTAGAAGAGGAAGTGGCCACAAATAAAACCACTTGCAGTTACTTAAGGAATTGCTCTGAATGACATTTGTGAACTCTGTCCAAGGAATTGATGGGTGTCTGAAAGAAATAGCCATAAATCCCACAGACTTATTTCACAGAAATATCATTGAGTATAAGGGGTCTGATTTTTACCCTATTCTTATATAAATACTTCTGGGCTGATTTTATTGGATTAATTTCTGGATTACTTCAGCATGCTGAGATATCAGAATCAGACACAAAAATTTTTAACTTCTCTCAGTAAGTTAGCTACAAAGCGGGTGGCCCTGACTGCAAGTAGGATGGTGAAGCATGAATGGATTAACATCAAAACATTTTTCTTTCTTCCTTTCTAACTGGAATTGCTTTCAGCTTGCTGAATTTCTAATGCATCCTCTGGTGATCACTTCCTCAGTCTCCCATTCCCTCTTTGCTCTCTCATGTGCTCAGCTCTGATGATCATGCACCATGTAGAGGTATGAGCCGTATTTTTAGACGCACAGACATTATAACTGATTTTTCCCCTTCAGTTGCTGCGAGGAGTAACTAGATGCTTTGTCACTTTTAAGTCTAGAAACTCACTATTTCTTTACCTCCACCCCATTTCATCACACCTCTATGAGGATTGTGCTGAAAGGATATATGAATCCCTCCTACTGAGCCAACAGGCTAGCTTTTAATTGGCTTTCATGAATCATTTTCAAGGTGTTTGAAATTGTAGGATAAAGTCTAAAATAACTTAAAGAGTATGTTGATTCCATTTTTGTCTTGTTAGTTTTTAAACAAATCATTTTACAAATACTCTTAGTTGCATCTTAAAGAGTTTCACTTTCTAGAAGTCTGATTAAATCCTTGAATTGATGCTTTCAGTTAATGAACATGGAGAAATTATTGTCTATTAAAACATGTTACTGTAGACAGAGTAAACCCTTAATTTTTCGTTAAAGGTGATATGAAAATGACACCTAATTGCTATCACGTGCTATCAAAATCAGTTTTATAGTGCTTAGAATTAACAGTCAAGTCACAAGCCTATTGGCAGTTCAGCTGCATTTAGCAGGAGCAAGTTTTCATGCTGTAAAATATAAGTTCCATGGGAGTACATGTCACATATCCTACATTTTGTATTATCCAACGGATACTCAGACCATTTTTTTGCTGCAAGAAGGTAAAACTGCTAATGGAAGCTCTGTGAATAGAATGGCAAAGAACAGTGCTCTGTCAATGCATTCAAAGCAACTAGGCTATTCCATTCCTACCTTTTTAAAAGAATCATCAAAATATATTCCTTACCAATTCATGTCTATATTTCTGTTCCTGTAATACAAAAATGCATACGCATTATGGTTTTTTAAATCTGCTTTTTTATACTTGAACAGTTATCCATTTTTAGCTAGCAAAATCATATATGGTGCACTGAAAAAAATTCCCAGGAATTCCTGGATTTTTTTTTCAGAGATAAAGTCATATTCTTTTTACTGATTCGTTTGAATTTTTCTGATCAGTCATACAAAATGTCCACGTTCAAGTGATGGCATAAGCTCCAATAAGTCTCCTGAAAGTAATAGGATCGCAACTCTTGTGCCCAAATGCAACACAGACTTCAAAAAGAAATGTAGTCATGCAGCATGAAAGCTACAGCTTATAAACCTGATTTCTCCTGGTGTGAGTCTCCTGTTATTTGTTTTCCATGAGAACATCACATGTAAAAACATCCTTACAACAGAAGACATCGGGAGTGAGGGGACTCGAGTCGAGGAAGGAGGGGGAGAGGGGAAGGGTATTTATTTGTGTTTTAAGATCTGGCTTTCGTATCTCCTTATCCTGCACTGCTTTCATTGATGACTGATTAAATTGAATTTTTTCCCCAAGTTGAGTCTGGTTTAGCCCCGACCATAATTGGTGAGTGAACCCACCCTGTCCGTGTCCCGACCCACCAGGTTTCATTACATTTTCTCCTCATCCCGGTGCAGGGGAGGAAGGAACGAGTGAGCAGACGCGTGGTTATTTGTTGATGGCTGGGCTTAAACCACGACACAAGTAGCTCCAAGATTTCCTCCAGCTTTCGTATCTAAAACAATGGAATTTTTAACAAAATGTGTATTGCAACTGCTGACCAGCACTGGAGAAACATCAAGTGTATAGTTGCCAATATCATCAATGTTAGTGTTGATTCCAGACATGCTGGCTCAGCACCATCTTTTGTACGAAAGTCTTACTTTAGGATAGAGAACTTGCTTCAGCAGTAATTGTCAGAGTGTACCAATGCCTTGGTCTCTGTGCAGAACACAGGATAGGACAAGTTAATGCCACCTTCACTGCTACTACCAGCACACCATGCAACCCAAAAGATGAGGGACTCCAGGATGTGCTCATGCTTGGAAAAATGTTTTGTGGCAGGGATAGTACCTGACAGATGTTAGCCTCTGGATCAAGGGGCAGGTGAAACGGTGGCTGTGTTAGAAACAACAAAGGTTGAGTCAAGTCTTGCCTGCTCACCTCCGCCTCACCTACTGGAGTGAGTATTTTTCATACTGGGATTGAGGATGCTGCAAGGGGAATGGAGGACAGACAGGGGATGGACAAGGCAAGTGTAACAGGATAGAGTTGTGAGAAGTGACAGTACAACCTTTCTGTAACTTTAAATACTCAAGCTCTGCTGCTACAACAGTTAGTTGTAATCCTCTAAGCTTTTGCATGGAGTGTGCAAGATTTCTTTGTATGGCTATAGTCCCAGTAAGCATCACTACTATTTGTTTCATTACGTGAGTACCTGGAAAAATATCTGTGAAGTTTCTGACAAGTTTGGACAATGCAAACTGCTGGGTAATAGCTTAAAATAGTCTATTTGATGAATACAGTTGTGTCAAGCAGTGTGTGACTAACGTGAATCTGTGAGAGTGGCAGGGAAATAAGATATCAGGGACCGGGGGGGGGTGACTTTCAATCATTCTTGGAAATATGACATCCCTTCTCAAACAGGCAATTTCTCATTAAGTGTCTTTTGACATTCCCCGAGTGTTAAAACACCTGTTGAGAAAATGACACTTGTCCTGAAAACAAAAGAGAATGTCAGTTTTGAACAGCAAAGGCTGGAAGACTACTTAGTGCCAGTAGAGATGGCTGTAAATTTTGGAAAAATAAACACCTTCAACAAATAAATATTTTTCAAGGAGGAGAAAAACTGGGCTTATGCAAAAATACCTACCTAGGGCAGACTGAAAAGTTTTATCTTTTTAAAGAAAACTCTGGAAACTAGTTTCTTATATTGAAACGTAGAACGATCTTAAAAACTTACTTTGCAATTTTATCTGATCCAAATGAGGAGTCCTAGTGAAGGACAATATTTTACAGAATTAAAGATACAAGAGGTATTTTAGATCCTGGTGTACACCTCACAAAAGCCTGTTCTTAGGAAGCAGATTTTCTACAGAGTTACATGAATTTTGTGTGGATTCTGTTTTGTGTCCCCATTTCTACCAGAGGTAGAGCAAAGTATGAAAAGAAATTACTGTGAAAAATCTCAAGGGTTTGTTTTTTTCTTTTTGAGGAAGGAATTGTTCAGAACTTAGAAATATCTGGCAAGTATTATTACTGTCAAAAATTTCTTCACTCCTTTTTCAGAATAAGAAGCAAGCTAGAAAAATGTGTAATACGGCAACATAAGGAAGAAAGAAGTCAGTAGGATATTTTACATACATTGAATTTGTATTTGAAAGTATATAAGGATACACAATTACAGAGATCAGCGTAGTATTTTCCTGTAAGTAGGTTTGTTGATGTCAATTTGCCACTATTCAAATAGTCCTAGTTATCTTGTTCATGAAAAGTTCTAGCAAATTTGAAGACATGGAAATAAATTACCATGATACATAACAAAGGAAGGAACAATTGATGTCATGACTGGAGAATACTCTTGCAAAGCTCTTTGATCCATTGAGTGTCCTGATATTACCATTAAACCTAGCAATGGGTTCAGTATAAATCTACCAGACACCCAGGAGGAACACTAAGGAGGGAAATAATTACTGATCATAATTTGCAACAGAAGAGCATGGAAATTAACATGCAGTGGTCTGTTCTAGGGGTTATAAACCATATGTAAAAGGTAAATTAATTTGACCAGAGACTTGTCTACTTAGAACATTTGAGAGTAGTTCATGCAAAGAATCTGTCATTTAGAATTACAGTGATATTTTTGGGGATTTACTATTTGCATAAGAACGTGTAACATTTAGAATACTCATTACTACAACACTTTATACTGGCAAGCAGAGTAGACAAGCGCTGCTTATTATGTAAGCCTGTGTATCAGTTGATACTTTAATAGTAAAAATGTATTTTACATTTCAAAGCTCATAATTTTTGCCTAACCATTGTAGTTCTATTTTTAATGCACAGTAAACAAATGATCTCAATCCAAAATGCAGTACATGAATTTTGATGAACATTCGAGGTTCAAAAGTCTAACCTCAGCTAAGAGTTTTTACACTCCCAGTTGGAATAGCTTCCTTCTTCTTTTAAACGGGTCATTTACAAAGAAAGGGGAGGGCTGTTAGTTCAAACAGCAACTTTACCAAAACCAAGGCAGAACAAAAGCTAAAATAATACTTCTGCATGAAACTCAAGCTGTCTCTGTTTCTAGAAAATAGAAGGTCAAGACCAAGGCCAAACAGACTGCTGTCAAACCTTCTTGCACTTAAATTTCTTTCCAGGTATCCACAGATTTGAAGGGGCAATCAGCACAAAAAACTTAGAAGTTGAGTGTACAGGCATAATTGTTCCGCAAACACTGATTGCTACTGTCATAATGAAAAATGTCTGCTAAGTAATGAAATGGTCCGTTTCAGACAAATGTTTCTGTCTAGATGGTTATTCTCAGATTACAGTAAACTCTAAACTCCAGTCATTTTCTTTTTTTTTTCTGATGCAAACATAACTTCTTCCCGTCCCAGGTAGCTTACTACTCAATCGTATGTGTGCCATATTTGTATATTTGCAATTAAACATAATTCCTATTAGTTTCTTCTCCTAACGTATGCACATAATGGAATCTACTTATACAGCAAAACTACAATAAAGTAATACAAAACTTTGGATTTCTTTAGCACGTAAATTACAACTACATTGGAGACAGAATAAGAGAACTAGATTTTACCCTGAGCATTCTCAGACCTGGGTACTATAGATTCTGGAGAAGGGCAGTTCCTGATACTTAGTGCTGGACCTACAGACCTCAAAATTTTGATCATTCAGACATGATAGTAATACAACCCAGCCTGAGGTTTCAGCTGTGTTTGATCCAAAGCCTGCCTTTTTCTAAAACACAGCTGTCTGACCTTGGCTCGTTAAGCTGTATCAGGGAACAAAAGCTAATTCTGGGCAAGATAAGAAAGAACAAAGACAGAAGCAAAGGTGGCAATAGTTAGTAACTCAAGGAATTGAGAGAAAAGCATCAGTATGAAATGATGTAAAAGCCTCGGAAAAAAGCCTTCGGTTGGATGCAGCAATGCAGCAACACTTTGAGCAACAGAGAACACCCCTTCACCTCCTGTCTGACGACTGCCTTACCAGCAGAGACTTATTTACTATATTATTAGCATGCAAGTGTTTAACCTGGTATTATGTTATTACTAACTACTCACTGTGAGAATTCATAAATAATTGTTGTGTGCTCCTAAACAGTGTACTATGCTAGCAAAATTTCTTTATGCACAGTAGAAAGCACCCAAAGAGTCCCTGTGGAAAGAAGGTTATGCCATGGTGGAGACTTACCTCCGCATTATGAGAAGATTTTCAAAAATTCTCATCAGTTTAGCTGCCTATTTCTGTTACATGGTAATTAACCTTGGAAATCTGACATTCCTATGTTTCTTCAAAAAAATCTCAGCATGTGTTCTTAACTTTAACTGATTTTTTAAAATTATCCAAAGGGTTGCAAAATCTCATTCAACTTAAGTAGCACATCTATTTTATAGATGAAGGAACCACTCTCAGAACAAGATTAAACCAATTTGAACTGTTTTTAGCATTTCTGAGAATTAGGCCTTAAGAGACTTAGAAAAAGGTCAGTAGCTGAACTAAGACTATCAAACAGGGAATCTTTTACCAGATCCAGTCATCTGTGGTCGCAAGTGAGCCTTTCATAAACATTATAGTCTTTTTAAAAAATGACTTGTCTTTACTTCTACTATTTCTAATGGTAATCTTTTTAAGAAAGCTATGCTTATGATGATTAAAAACATTCCCATTTCCATCCTAAATTTATTCACAGACAGTTTGGTCTTATGCCAACATTCAATTTCTTCTTTAAATTCAGTAGTTCTTTTCTTCTCTATGTTTATTCTCCCGATCAATCAATAGACAGCAATTGGTTCCTAAACAAGCCTAGTTCTGCTAGTTGTCTTTCGTGAAATAAGCTCTACCTTTTCAGTCATGTTAGTTGCCCCTCCCAACACTGGTTCAAGTTATAATCTCCCTTGAACATGCATAAGCAAAATATTGCATGGATGTACAATAGCGTGGATCTTTACCCATGAGAAAATTACTTTTGCTGTCTGAGTGTCAATGTTTTTCTCTTATAATCCCAAAAAAGATTTTGTGTTATCAGTCCCAGGAATCGTTCAGGCAGATGGAGATCAATTTAATGTATATAGTAATACATACATTACATCTTGTCAAACCTATTCCTTGGGAAGTTGATAAGGACATGCATGTAGATTCCATCTCCTTCCATGGTGCTAAAAAATACATTGTATGTAAGCCAGGTCTAGTTTGGCACATGTGGTTTACTTGTGTTCACATCGTTTCTATCTCAAAATGCCATGTGAGCTCAGCTATAGGGCTGTCCAGTTGCCGGTGTGCACTCTGATCCTGGGCAGGTTCTTGTCCAGTAAGTTCAGACAAAAAAATGAGTAATTTTGTCTATCCAAAAGAGTTCCGGTTTGGATTCAGGCTGGAAAAGAACTTCCCCCATAAGAACAGTCAGGCATTTGAACAAGTTGCCCAGGGAGGTCGTGCAATCTACATCCCAGAAGGTTTTAAGACCAGACTTCAAATGAAGAAAGCCCTGGGCAACTTGGTCTGGTCTCAGAGCTCATCTTGCCTTGAACACTAGGTTGGACTAGAGACCTCCTGATGTTCCTTCCAACTTGAGTTATTCTATAATCGTAAGTATTTGGCTAGTCAGTGGATCTCAGACTTGAATTAGTACATTCCACAACTTAATGAATATGAATATATTAAAATAATTCAATTGAATCACTAAATATGAAATTAAAAGTTAGATTAAGATTTAAGACTCCATTATTGTTACTTCCTAGTACTTTGTTTCTAGTACTTCCTAGTACTTTGAGGCACACAGATGGATTTTAACTCTGGGTTTTGTTTCCTTTCCCAGGAACCATTTCTTGCCTGTTTCTATTTAACCTCATATCTTTTTTATATTTTCTTGTAAGAACAAAAAATAAATTATTTTAAAAGAATAAAAAGGAGAATTTACTTTGTTCATAAATTAACAAAGTTAATTTAGTCACACTGGTTATTATGGAAGTGGCATGACTTCCATAGAATGGATGACTGAACTAGCGAAGATTACGCAGTTTGGAAAAGACAAGACTGAGGATGAGACAGACTAAAGACCTATATAGCATAAAGGGCATGGGAAGAATAGGTAACAATGAACCGAGAATCCCCTTTTCCAGTGCAATAACTAGAAGGTACCAGTTGAGGCTAGTGGGAGACACTTCCAAAGACACAAAAGGAGGTGACTCATTATGCAATTGAAGGTTGAACTTTAGACCACTACGCCAAAGCACGCTGAGTTTGCTAGGCATTTACACGAATTCAAGAGGGACACTGGAAAATTTAATGGAATAAATGCAAGTGGTTATTGAATGCACACACTACACATCCAGCTACTACCCTGCCCATTTCCTGCGCTTTTCCCTACGCATGCCTTTATGTTTGCCAGAGATAACTGAGGGCTTCACAGATAGAATCTTATTTGATCTGTGACTGTGCTTCATGCCATATTCTAATTCCTGGTCTATAAGAAGCTTTTACAATTAAATGTTGAATGTCAACCATAAAAATTAGAACATGTGTTGCATTTAGTATTATAGCATGAATTTCAAACTAGGGAATCCTGAAGACAAAACTCTCTCTGCCAATGAGTTGAGCAGTTATTAGAAGATTCAAACATACCTTACATAAAACGGGAAAATCAAGTACAAACTTTTTTTGGTAGAGGAGAATTAAACCATTCTTATATCTGTTTTTCTGATCTTTGGTCAAATATGACACTATTCATAAGCAATTGTCATTGTAGGAAGCGACTGACACATAAAAACTTCAGCTGTATGTCTGCAAGCTGTACGGTAGCAGTCAGGAGAAGCTGCTGTCAGAGACTACAGGTGTGATCCTCCATTTATGATACCATTGGGAGCCTTCTAAAGCAGGTGAACAGCCAGAAGTGAGCTGAAGACTCATGTCAAACACAACAATCTTTTAAGGGTTCACATTGTGTTACCTGATTTTCTTATTGTATGGGTATAGCAGCTGATGTTGACCTGAGAAGTGTTATGAATGTTAAATCCAGATTATATAGGACAATATAGTAAAAAGCGTTAGGTGTGTTCATGGTTGTCAATATCTGTCTGGAACTTCACAGCAAAATCAGGGAAAGAAGTCTGGTATCACAAGCTGCCACATAAGTGCAAGACAGATAGTTTCCGAAGCTACCTGTGAGCTTTGAAGGCCTAGAAAGCAGCGGTATAGCCCTCATTTCAGTCTCAGGGGCAGATAAACAGTACTCAAGTATCTGGAAATCAAACAATTCAACCACTACCATTTGCAAAAAGTTTATTCCTAGTCCACTTGGAGGAAATTATATTTCTACATGTGCCAGAAGGAAACTGCACCAGATCTTCAAATAGTTAATACTATTGTTAAAACAAATTGAGTGATTTAATGAGAATTGATTAATAAGAAACATGTCCACCGTTTTCTAACTTTGTTAAACAAAGCCTGGAAAAGTTGTACATTTAAAACCAAAGTGTATACGCTTTCAGCTACAGGCATTTTATGGCTCTCCAAGCTATGTGTAGGTGTTGGCAGTTCTGTGTGTTGATTTTTGCTGGAACAAAATATTTATAATTCATAAATGCATGAATCATAACATTTATATAGCACTTCTGGAGCAGATACCACAAAAAGCTTAATTAAAGAGCGTACAATTAAAAGGCAAAGCCAAACGAATAAGCCTTAAACAATTATTTAAGCCCTGCAACTGAGAGCCCTAGAAATAAAGATGCAGTGTGACATGAATATCACACAGGCAAGTTACAGGAAAAATACAGTCTAGTAATAGGCAGACAAAAATATTATAAGAGCAATTATTAACATGTAATATCTTGTATCCCAATGCACTTTACAAGTTCTCTCTGAATAGGTAGGAACCATTTCAAATTCTATTGAAATGCATGTCATAATGTATGTTTTTAATTTGGCAACTCCTTTAGTGGCAATTATTTATGATGATACTCTATAGCATACCAGTGAATGTAATCTACTATATTTTTGAAATATGAGACATCAAAGCACCATCTGCTATTGAATGCCTACTGTAAAGTGGGGATATACAGCCAATTATCCTCACAATTATAACACATTCAGTTTAGCATAAGGTAGAATATCAAGGTCTTCTACTCCATTTAGAAAAAAAAATGGTATCTGAGGAGCTGATGTGAACTGATTCAACCTAACAGCTTCAAATGACCAGATTATTAACCCCTAAAATCAACACGAATAAATGGAATCAAGAACAACTTTCCCTCTCTAACAGTAGCTACTACTATATTTGTCACAAACAGCAATGAGATTTTTTTCAGTGTGGACCTGCATATTTGTATTAGATGGCTACTAGGGATTAATGAACTCATTGAGGCTGAAGAGTACAATGTTCTCCCTTCAAATATTTTCAGCAAAAGCTTAGATAACTTTCACAAGTTTTGTGCAAACTTCCTTATTTCCATTTATTTGCCATTTCTGTGTAAATGAACTTACTTTTTCCAATGTTGGCGAGGAAGCAATTAAAGTTATTTGAATAGCTCTTGATGGAAAGTTGCCATCTTAATAATGATTATCGCAGCTCTCATTGATCAAGAGGCCTGTTTTTCTGAGGTTTCCATGTCACGAATGAGAATTCAAAACTCTAAAGTAGCAGAGATGAATTACCCAAACTTGGAGTCCACATCTGTTCTATATATTGATTGCAAGCTTGTTTCACCATGCAAAATTTGTGAATTGGAATCAGGGCAATTTTGAAACATGAGGTACTAGGAAGAAACAAAAGTTCGAGTAGAAGGAAGAATTAACAGTGTGCCTTTCAGCTCCTCCTACTTCTAACCAGATGATTGCTGCAGTATTTTTTGACTAGGGAAAAGAGCTGTGGTGGCTTGAGTCACAGAATGCAGCAAGGCTGTCTCACAGCAATACAACAGAGGGGAAGGAAGGCAAAGATCTGTATTTGCTTGCTGAAAAGGATACACTACATGTCAACCGGGGGGGATATTCTTCTCTGGTTTTATGTCACTATAAATATTATCTGTGTTCCAAGTGACATTTATTACTCTTCAGAGATCTGAAAAACAGAACTTTTTTGCTTCCTGACTAGCAGTTCCACATGCTATGTGTCATTCTCCCTGTTTTCTTGATAGTTGTTTTGAGACCAATTTGGATTTACTGAAAGATCACAGCAATACATAAAGAATTCCATTTTGGTGCAATAGAAAAGGAAATGAGAGGTCATGAGGCTAGATAGCAGTGGGAATATGGATACTTCTGCCTATAATTTCAGTCTTGTGCACAATGGTATGAATTGTTCCCTGACACACATGGGGCTGCTCTGCATCTGTACTACTTCCTATAAGCAAAGACCACAGCTGTGCAGAAGGTTAACTCCATGTTAACTCTAAACTCTGTGAAGTTTCACCAGGAAAGAACACCTGTGGAGTTACCCCAGAAGTAGTTTCCATAAATGAGGAACTCAATGTTTGTATTAATTTTCACATATTTACTGCCAGGAGTTCAGGATTCACATACACAGTAAGGATTTCATTCTGTCATCTTCTCTCTCTCTGTTAGCACAATGAGCTATCAGTACAAATCAAGATGATACAATCACATCTAAATAATGACAGATCTCGTATGTAAAACACAGTACATGAATAAATTCTTACCCTTGACAATACACTGTCTCATTGCAGGACAATAAAACCTAAAGCAGGATAAAATGAAAAATCTGCCTGACACACCTGTCACCTTTGTAAGTCATATCCTAAATGATGTTTTCAGTTATTCTGTAGGTTGTCCAATGATAAAAATTGCTGCTACCTTTCTGCATTATCAGAGACACACATGGAATTAGTTCTACAGTAGTTACCTTTATGAATTGAACAATATATTTTACGGACATAGCTAAACATTTAAAACCGAATCACGTACATTAACTGCTACATTGATAAGCGTGATTCCATGTTTACAGACAGAGTAAGGAATCTACAATTTGAGCAACTAGCGCTCAAACTGTAACTCAAGTAAACTATGTAAAATTACAGCTACACTGACTTACAATATGAAATTCAAAATTGTAGTAACTGTATCTGCCAACAAGTTTTTACTCAGAATAGACTCGCTGACACAGATCGTGCTCTGCAGAAGACAACCAACTGCAAGGTCTAAAGTAGCTTCATGTCTCTGTTGCGCTACTTGGATTACCAGCCTGATGGTTGGGGCTGCACTAGACCTCGATGTACGTGATACAGCACACTACCATAAAGTAATACAGAAGACTGGGCAATATATGTGCAAACATATTATCAATGCCAATCGTTCCCAATCGCCAGCCTTGCTTAGAGAGGTGGAAGTGCACTGCAAGTGGGGTGTGTTGGGGGCCCTAAATACATTCAACCAAACTTGTCAGCTCAGGCCACAGACAACCAGATGTTTCTCCACCATTGTCCCAAAATTAATATAAATAACACCAACAGACATAGTAACTCAAGTCTTACCACGACTACTGCTACAGTTGGCAGCAGGAGGAATCTGTTGTTCAAGGAGAAAAGGGAGATGGAACAAAGTAACAATGAGCAGCAGCAATCTGGGATTAGGACAAGACAGTCTGGAAGCAAGGCTTTGAGTGTAGCAATGCAATACAGACTGTAACAAGAACACTTCAGCCAGTAAGGTACACAATTTTCTCACATTCCTCCAACTGTGGAGGAGCTGGGAGCAACCACTCTACTATATGCCCTGTAATAAGATGCATTATTAGAGTACATCATACAAAGAATTGCAATGCGGTTAGTTCCAGCAGTCATTTATTTGGCAGTTTTGGTTTGACAACTGAACTAAAGAAAGCAAAAAAGCCAAAACAAATTTGGTGAATTCTCCTATTTGCATGGCAACTACATGTTTTGTTTTGGGTTCTCGTAATTAAATTAAAAGAATGCAGTGCTACTTTCACAAAAGATGCTAAGGAGGAAACAGTGAATCATCTAGCAGGGATTAAACCCAGAGTGAGAGACACCGTGGCTCCTTTTCCTCATCCATCTCAGAATATTTGCATGCCCATGTCTTACCTTCATAGGAAATTCTGAACATAAAGGAATATTGGATACTTGAGAAGAATAGAGAAAAAGCGAGTAAGAGAGGAAGAAGACTAGCAATTTACTGGGAAAAAAAACGTGTCACGTATTGACACTGACCCGCTCGCTATAAAATAAAATTTAGTCCCCCATGAATTGACATCCAGGTGCTAGCTTCAAACCATAACATTTTCATTATTGTGCTTTTTTGAGTACTGTTTAAGAATTTTATACAAAAGAGCAAGATCAATAAACCGTGCAGTCTTTACTCAGAATTTTGTAACTTGTGATCAAAGTCATGGGCTTACATACAGATTCAAACCTGTATTTGATACAGGAGCACACTGCTCTTTGACCCACACTTGAACCTGCATTGGCAACTTGGTGTGCAAGGGGATTCTTTTTGGTGCACATTTCTCTAGCAATTATAGCTGGAGTCTGACAGAATGCACTTGAGCGCAACACTGATAAGTATCATGAAATTTCCTTCTTTGTAAAACACCCAGTGGAAGTTGTGTACTAGAGCATTACCTAGACTGCAGGTCTTGCAATGCAGACGCGATGCCCTCCAGGCGTTACTGCTCTAGGCATTCACAATGTGCGTGCACACCTACGCCAAGAAGCTGGCACAAGCATCGCCATAGAAAGACACTGGTGAATATGTGATCTTAGAACCACACCGGACTGAAACAAATCAAACCCTGACCCTTCCTTCCTAGTGCTGCACCCATCAGTATTGTAGATGTGCAATCTAAGCAAGCTACTAAACAAAACAATTGTCCAAGTCACAGAATTACAGGATCCTTGAGTTTGGAAGGACCTTGTGAGGTCATCTAGTTCAAGCTTCAGGAGCCTGTTCTCCACAAATTTTATTTAGATTAAATTAGTCCGCATCTCAATCTAAATTTACTAGTTGCTTCAAGACAACTTCAGCCGCGCTTTTCAAAGGAACATACTATACCAGCGATGAAATAAAATGAAATTGCTTGGGCTGTAATTATGTATTATCATGTGTGTCCAGTCAAACCAATCCTAATGCAATCCTATTAGGCTTTCAGCACAAGAGCCTAGCTTTTTAGTTAAGGTTGTTGCAACCAATACTTTTACTCTTGAAAAGGCCCATAAGTCCATGCCTGGTACCAGCCAAAATGATGGCTTTCATACATGCATCAGTTTTACTTAGCCCCTACTACTGATGTAATAGCTCGCAGATGACAAAGCAGAGTACAAGCACAAAATACTCTGCTAGGTCTATCAAAAGAATTTGTTAACTTTTACAAACCTCTCATCAGGTGTCAGTAGAGAAAAAGTATGCTTTTCAAGTGTCCTATAGGACTGTGGACATCTTTAGTCCTGTAGAGGTAGGCTCAGAAGCTCAAGAAAATTAAATTATTTCTTCAAAGTCAGAGGAAAAGTGTGTAGAGGATTTGCTCTCTCCTCTGCACAGTCTAACCACGGCATCGTTGTTTTACCATATTTTGTTACAGCACATAAGGAAAAGGGAATATTGCCTACACAAATGCCATTCCGAAGAACTGTCTAAGCATTTTGATTCACATGAAAATGTAATGATATCCCAAAGACTGAGGTCAATCCAGGCATTCTCCTGCATTTGGGAGTCTGCACTTCCTATAAGCAAACATAAGCTTTCTCTCAAATCTTTAATACTCAACAAAAAATGCATGCTCAGCCATTCAAGGAAAAAAGTTAATTCACCATATTATATATTCACTGCTGATCTTTTCACCTTCTTTCTCTGTTTCCCCCTTCCTCCTCCCTTTCTAGCTTACAGCAGATAATCTGACTGCATTGCTAACCATATGTTAATATTTAATCATTTTACATTATATATAACAATCACTGGCCTATCCAGGCATTTAAAGTGCGATTAACCAATTATCTTCTGGCAGACCACCACTTGCCAATATGTAACTATATTCTGTCCCAGGCAGTACATTTTGCCAAACAGTCCGAAACTGCACCTATCTCAAGTATCTCTCTAGTATCTCAAGTATCTCTCTAGTACTAATAAATACTGAACAGGCTTTAAGCCAAAACCTCTGTCACAAACAGATGTAAAATGTAAATACTTGCTCTACATCACACACAAGCCATAAAACAGGTGAAATACTTTAGATAGTATCACATTAAGCGCTACGTACTGATGGAAAGAAGAGCTACAAGGCCCTGTGGTATTTCAGTAGTGCAAGGGGAGCAGAACCACACTTAAACATCAGAGACCTTATAAGCTCTGCATTGCTTTGAGCTCTCAGATGCACTGGTACTGCCAAGCCAGATGTCACATTACTCCATACACCAGGCTCAATAGCACAACCAAGCATCAGGCATAACTGTAGAGTTTATAACAGCAAGACCTTAATTAAATTAAACGCAGAAGTCACTTTACGCGACGTTGCAACATCACTTAAAGCACAGGATCAAGGACTGTCTGCACTTCTGAGGTTGTGTGACACAGCAAATAGGAAAAGAAGTGAACTAGGTATTTTCCTCTGGAGAAAATACATGGGAGTAATTGAAAAGCCTTTGCCTGTAGCTGACATGTTAGGACACATTACAAGAACCTTTTGTACATATGTAAGGAGTAACACGAACACTTCAGAATTTGAATTGTTACTGCTTTGCTGTGTTTCTATTGCAGAGAAGCCCAAAACCAAGAGAAAATACGATGGCACAAAATAACTTTAAGAATTTGCCAGTTTTGCTAACTCCTTTTAGCATGTTGTGCAACCAAAAGAGTTAGATATTTGCCATGAGAAATAATAGCAGCTTAGTTAAAAGAATAAAACCAAAAATAGTTCAGTGAGCAATATCTCTCTCTCCTAAGAATATTCATGATCAAAAGTAACTTAACTGTACCATCCTGTTCTGAGCAGGCGGAGATCAGACAGAGAAGAAATGTATTATCATATAATCATATAGTACTTCACTTACCACAGCTTTTGATAAGCAAATCGTTAGTTAATGAGACATGCTCTGTTCCCACCTGTTGCAGCAAAAGGAGTTTTCTGGATGCCAAGCCTGCTAAAGCAGCCTCTGACTGTGTGAAGGATCTGGCTGACCTACTGCCAATACACTGCTGCCACCAAGATTTTATTATACCTTTCCCACTTGGCATTCTTCCTTTTAGGTTGAACAATGAGTAGGTAACATTTGGTGAACCTCACCTAGGAAAACATCACAGACTATTCTAGCGTGACAGCACATGTAGTGTAGTTAGTTAGATATATAGATATAGATATAGATAGATATATATATATAGCAAGGGACATCAAAATATGCATTAAAAGGGGATTATATCTTGATTGTGTAGACATAACATCTGCAGTTTCTTTTTTTTTTTAAGTTCACTTAGTCTTGTTTTCCTTGATACACGTATTTTTCACCCCAGTGCTAGTGCACTGACTGTCACAATGGTGTTCAACCTAAGGCTAAGCTCTAAATACAAGTAATATCAGATCCTGTGGTTTGTTCCAAAACAGCTAATAGAAGAAAGGAATGTTAGCTTAGGTGTCTGCGTATAATTCGAGTTACATAATGAAAAGATAACTATTCCAAAGTAAGCTTAGGAAGTGAAGTATTGTTGTATACTACGAGTTCAGAGGAAACTACAGTTTGTCATAATACTCTATTGTGTAGTGCTTGATGTGAACATTGTTGAATTTTAAGTTAAATTTGACAAAGATTACTGTGGACAGACAGAGCCCATTGAGTATTGAGATAAGAAAACCATATACAGCCCTCAAATGGAAAACTCAATAGAGTATATTAAGGCTAAGAATCTGAAAAAAGGAAGGGAATAATATTTTTCTATTACAAATAGATATGCAGTGTATTTAATGCATTTTTCATTCCTCTGATGTCTTAAAGAACATGTCATTGCCTGCACAGCTTTTTTGAAGAAAAGAGAACAATGAAGTCAATCTTGCAAAATAAGAAATTGCCTTGGATAATTTTCTGGTTTCACTATAGGTCTACTTCGGTGAACGGCCACCTCCACCTTAACAGTCCTTTACTGACCGAGAGCATGTGACATGTCTATTTTCCATGGACCACAAAAGTCACTTACTTTTGCCTGACGTGCTAATTGCCGCAAGATTAGCTGAAGAAAAAAGTAAAACATGACAATTGCATTGCTGTGTAATAATTACACATTTTAGCTGAGATGTGAGGTCTATTTTTCATACTGCATCTGAAAGATACAAACTTGCATAGCAACATCACAGCTTTTTTAAATACTAGTAGAACAGAGAAAACTGGAGCACTATCATTAATTCACCCAGATTGTCTTCAAGAAAGATGAAGACCTCAGTGTTTCAGTCATGGTACATGTAAACACTTGAGAGCTTCCTAGGAAAACTGTTAGCTGAACATTGCCTCTGAAAAAGTAGCGCACATTGAGACCTGAACTGCATATGCCACTCAAATATAATTTCATATTTACTGGAACAGTGACTACCAATCATATGAAGCTTTGGCTCAGGTCACTTTTCTTTTAAGTGGAAAAAAATCCCTGAAGTGCCCCTTTCACTCTTTTTCCTCATATCTGTCAAGGATCTGGATGACCTCTCTATCTTTGAGTGATAATTCTCAGAAGCCCCATGCTCTCTAGCTGAAAATAACTATATAAAAGGAAGAGACATTGTGTGCTCACTGCCACACAGTGAAGCGTACAAGGACGTATGAACTAAAAGTAATACTATATCTGTATTTATGAACTATACAATGGGTAGAAGTAATTAATGAAAGTTGTACTTTTATGTAATGTAGCACACTACTAACCCTTACTGAAAGATAGGACTTTTCAGCTCAAATCTCGAACCATCACTTCTCTGGAAGTTTTGTTGTTCAGATCTCAGAGGCAAGTCATGTATTCCCAAAATATACCACCCAATATATCTTACAAATACTGAGGCTGCAAGGAAAGAGTCACATAAGAGAGATATATATTTGTATACACGTGCTGGCAGGACATTCCTACAAGCTGGCTTGTTTTGTGGCCTCTTACATCTCCTGGATGTGGAAATTGACCTTTTTGTTGTCCAAAGCTTATTTACTTCACAAAACAGCATAGACATGGGAATCTCCCTTTCTATAACACATTCAGCTGACAAATCTGAATGACACTTTAGTCAATTAACTTTGGGTTATCATAATGAAAAAAGGGAGAGTTGATGGGTGTAGATGAAAAAGATGGTCACAGAAGTGAATTAAATTTATGGACACAGTTGACTTTGAGAAGTATTAAATGTCAAAGTTTTAAGGGCAGCAGTCCTTAATCTAAGAGCACAGTCCAACCTATCTGCAATAATTCTGCCTTACCTGCAAAGTCAGCTTTGAGTGCATACCTAAATCGAATGCAACCCTATGACTTGCTCGAAGAGAAACAGCTGATCTGACAAATCGTGAGAACATTTGCTGGTAAACTTATATATTGGGAAAAACTTACATACTTCCATTAAGCGTCCTGTAAACTAAACATCTTCGTAAGTCAGACAAAATATCCAAATAAGAATTGTATATAGCAAGCTCATCAGCCTCTGACTAGACTGTTTTATTATTTCAGTTGTTGCTTTATCTCTCATTACAGTTAGATTAACCAGTGGAAGTGGAAGAACCATGGAGGTGACGTCCTACTAAAACCTGAGTTTGATTCATTCCCAGAAGTATAACTCAGATACAACCAGCAGTGCAAGATTTGGGCTTAGAATTCTCTCTAGAGAGACAATTTCGCATTGAGTCTTAGATAAGTTTCTCCAATCTGCACATCTAGAAAATATATTACATTGAGGAAATAGATTGGATTAATTTATAATTCATGATACCACTCATTTTACAAATAACTCTCCATATGTAATCAAGCTTCTTCCCTGTTTCTAGAATCCTATTATTAAATAACTTTATTCATACAAATTCAAGAATAAATGTTCATGAATGCTTAATGAGGACCAAAATCCCATTTTTGAATAAATGCAGACAGGTTTTTTTCACTCAAAGTCAAGGGGACTTTTACTCACACTTGTATGACAGTCCCATCCAAAATGGATAGTACAATCAAAATCTGATGGTTTATGTCATTATCAGACTAAAACTTCTTCAACATCACTACCTGACATAAAGAATTTATAATTCTTTAAAAATGGGTAAAAAAGCTAGAAGAATGTCAGTTTATACATAAAAGGCATTTTTCCTGTAAGTTAAAACTGCTGGTTGCTAATGTCTCTCACCCAATAACAGTTTAGTGTCATTAAAAATAATGATCTCTTCTGCAATGTATTTTATTCATCATCACAAAACTTAAAGGAAATATCAAGCCAAGAAGTCTCTCTGCCCAGCTCTGCAGTTTTGAGAGGGTCTTCCATATAATTTTGCTCTTCAGGACTTACCAGAAGAATTCGTCTCCCTTCAGCAGAGTATCTTAGCTAATCTCAAGGAATAAGACCCTTATCCTACTTTTGGTCTAAGAAAAAGAGCAATAGAAAAGAATCCTTGAAATAAGCAGGCTACCGATTTACTGTTCCTTTGTCCCATTATAAAGTTTCCCTAAACTAGGTAAGTGTCACTGTAGTCCTTTAAACGCTGGTGGTGTCACAAGTTAGCATAATTACAAAGCTATGCAGGCATAAGCTGACATAAGGCAAAACCACCGCTCAAGATATTTCTAATCACTGAAAAATGTTGCTGTTACACATTACTTACATCAGTATTAAGCCATTCCAATCCTCATTTTTAAATTCAATTATTTCTCATTTATACTGGTACAACAGTGTATTTGAACCCTGTGTGCAAGGAAATAACAGTTTTCAAAAGCTGATTATTCTGATATGAAATCAGTAAAATTACAGCAAACAACTGATATCTGAATTAAGCCTTAAAGGAAAAAGATTAAACCAACTTTTCAACTTCACTGCCTAAAATGGGTACCCTGAATAGATTAAATTAAATTCGTATTTTTATAGTCATAGAGTTGAGAATTTTTGTTCTGTTATCAGTCTTGAAGAAACTCACCACACTAACAGAAAGGATAAGTGGTGCTGACTAAAGACAAAAAGCAACAACAGGCAAGGAAAGATTTGCTATACTGATCCAAACTTAAAGTAAATTTCAGCATGGTTTAGAGAAAGGTGGAAGTGGAAAGATAAAGATCTAAATGGCATTCAGGGAAGTCATTCATCATTTTGCTCCTTACAATGCTTTCGAACCAACTAGGAGTAAATCTACGATCAGCGTAAATTCCTTCTGATTAGAATGCTGCAACACCAAAAAGCCAGTTCTTTTAAATTATTCTGTCTATAAATCAGTGCGAGACTAGTATGTATCATACTAAATGAACTGAACACTTCCAACATTGTTACCCATTTTGAATAAGGCAGCTGTTGACAGGATTAAGGGCTTAAAAACATTTAAGTGAATTAATTTTCAAGGATAGTCAGTTTATTCCATCAGTTTGCTGGACATTAACCTTGAATTCTAAATTTAAGCTCCTTTATACCCTTTCACAGGCATGTTAGCGTATAGATCATTTCTGCTTTGCCTCTGAAGGTTAACAGGTTAATGACAGTCTATGTATTCAAGGGAGTAAGCTACAACCTTACCAGTGCTTAGATGCATCAGAAATAGGAAATAGAAGGTGAAGGTCCCCAGCCTGCCACGCTCTAGAACTCAGCACGGTAGTCGTTCCCTCTGCAGCCTGGACCGAAAGAAGTGCAATTGGATTAGAGAACTAGCTTCATGTTAGTAAACTAAGTTATTTGCTTTAACACAAAGGAAGACACGGTTCACCATACTTTTTCACTTGAACTATATATTCCTTTTGTGGAAGGATTTTATTCCTCCTGTACCACCACTGATAATATGCATAGAGCCAATTTGGTAGTTTCCTGGATAGCTGGAATTTTCTCTAGTTTTTTTACAGCCATATCTACATCCCACAGGTAGAGACACAGCAAATAATCTAGGCTAGTAAATACTTCTGACCCTACATCAGCTTATTCTGAACCTTGATTTTACATCAACGCTTCTGTACCAACAAAAACGAAAAGGAGACTGGTTCTCAGATTAGGGTATTTGTTTGTTTTATTCTTTTCAAAGTGTTCTTATCTGCTTACTTGTTCCTACCTTGGCAGTAACAGAGTGCCATGACACAGTACTCATGTGAGAATGATATTTTTCTCACTAAACCATACTTGCACTCCTCTCGGTCGCCCATTTTAGCTAGCACTTGATCAGGTCTTACAGCTATTAGAATTCTTTGTTTTCTATGTAAGTGAGTTTTATACTTGAGAAGGGTGCCAGGTTGACAGCTCAGGAGAATTGAGTCCACTGTTCACCAACAGAGCAATTTATTTCAAGCTGCAGTTAGAGGCATAACCCGAGGGGTTGAAAAGACAATGTTAACTCTTGCCCACCATTTCTTTGAAAGGCGGGACTACCTACTATAAGAATGCTGCTGTCTTTGCATGGCTTGCAAAGAAGACACCCATAAAAGCATTTTTCTAATGTGTGAATATATGTGAATATATACATAATATGTGAATATAGCACAAAAATCTGTACATCATCATAATCGGTTTATTTTTCCAAATAGAAATATCCTCACAGCTTAACCACAGCTTTGGAAAAGTTACAGAGAATATTGCATGTCAAGATGATAAATCTGTCAATTTGTAAAGCTGTTTATTGTTATGGGCATGACGCCAGCAGTAAAATAAGGAAAACTTCATCCTGGATACAAGAGACGTATCACACCTGATCTTCCATTACTTTCTCATGTGACTGGCTGCATTTATTCATACTATTCTCTTGGTCATAAAGGAAGAAAAAGGGAAACAAACGCAAGCATCATTTCCTGCATGAAAAGTTGCTTGTCTTTAAAAAAGGCAAGACAGCATGACTTTCGGAGTCAGCACTGTATTTTATTAGTATGTAGCCAACGCTCTAAACATCAGCCCCTGGCTGTCTGTGATGTCAAATCGTGATCACACCCACTCATCTTCAGGAAATCTCAATCTTTGGCTAAGTAAAACAGTGACCGGGGCAACTGCTTTCACTGATACTGGAAAAAGGTTGCTGAATGGTGAATGGAAGTCTGGCTTGAAAAGTACTGTTAAAGAGTCTCTGCAGCTGGATCTGCAAAATATACTGGCAACTGATCTCAAGGAAAGGAGATTTGGTCCTGATGCATTGCTGCAAATTCTATTTCCAGGTTCCCTGTTCCAGAGCTGCAGGTATCAAAGTGCAAGTTTAGAACAAGTTTGCAAGTGATATTTTTCTTTTCTTTTTACCTTTCCTTTTCTTTTTACCTTTGCTAACTGGACCTTTCCCTTTTCAAAGGTCCAGCTAGAAGCCAAAGGTATTCTCAAATTTACAAACCGTTTCCACTGTATATCAAAGCGTTTATCAAAAGCAATCTATTACATGTTGATTATAGTGTAAATTTTCCACGTAAAACGCAGCATAATAAATCAGTTTTACATGGACTGCTGACAAGATGTGCCTTCAGGAGCTTAGTGGATTCTCCAGCAATGATTCTGACACATACATTACAATTTTATTTGCTAAAAAATTATTTAGAAGAGTAAAGATTAATGGTCATGAATGGAAACAAATAACTGATAGGATTACATGATGCCTTCAGAACATGGAAAGACTGAATTTTAGGGTACCACAAGCTAATTTGTTCTACCTTATTTACTGGGTCAAAGAGATCAGAAAAGAATTCGATCTCAAAGGGGAAACCTCTTTACTTACCTTAAAGACTAGTGTCAGCAATATCAACTCTGCAAAATCTGGAGCTTCTTTTGTTAGAGGAAAACTCCTCTAAGTCTTACACCCATTGTTTCAGAACATTACAAATCCTCTTTCATATGTATTCCAGACACATCGACCCCTTTTGTTTTGCAGCTTACTTGGTACTTAACAGAGATCATTCCAAAGCCATCAAACTCTGCTTAAGCAACTCAAGAAAAACTTCTATAAACCTGAAGTGTAAAACGTTCTCCCCCTGGGAACAAGTGGAGAGATACGACGTGTACAGTGAACACAAGTCCTAAGCTTAAAAAATAATAATAATAATAAAATCTAGAACGTGGAGGGCAGCAGAGAATGCTGCCCCTTCAAAACGTAGATGGTGGTCATCAGCCCTCTTTCGCATTGGCCGTTTGTCACGGTTCGTGACACAACCCTGGCTCAAACCAGGACACATTTGAACCTCATCCTGCCAGCTTTCATGCGTACTGTTAACTTGGGCTGCTTTAATGAGCGTTTCCAACGGATTACACGTAATTTGCAAGCACTGAAACCGGTAGTAAAATAAAACGCTGTCGTGGTGCGGGTCGAGGGGGCAACAAAGAAAGCGCCACGCGGCCGCTCGCGCGCTCCTCCCCGCCACGCCGGGGTGAGGAGAAAACGTAAGGAAACGGCGTGGGTCGGGAAACGGCGTGGGTCGGGACACAGGCGGGGGGGGTCACTCACCGGCTGTGGGCACGGGCAGAAACAGACTCAGCTTGGGGAAAAATTCAATTTTATCCAAAACGGAGCAGGGTAAGGAGACACCAAAGCCACATCGCAAAACCAAACACCTTCCCCACCCCTCGGTCCTTCCCGATCTCCAGTCCCCCCGCTCCCGATGTCTCCCCCTCCCTCCGCCCCCCCCCAGCGGCGCAGGGGACGGGCAGCGGGGGTGCAGTCGCTCACCAGGGATTGTCGCCGCCGCTCCTTCCCCCCCAGGCGGGGAGGGCTCCTCACACGCTGCCCCTGCTCCAGCGCGGGGTCCCCCCCACGGCACGCGGTCCCTCACGAACCCCTCCGGCGGGAGCCCTTCCCGCGCGGGGCAGCCCCTCGGGAACGCACCGCCCCAGCGCGGGCTGCCCGCGGAGTCACGGCCTGCTTCGGGAGCAGACACCCCTCCGCTGCAGGTCCCGGCGACCGCTCCCTGGTCCCCTCCTTCACT
Source organism: Steatornis caripensis (assembly GCA_013398225.1). Taxonomy (NCBI): domain Eukaryota; kingdom Metazoa; phylum Chordata; class Aves; order Caprimulgiformes; family Steatornithidae; genus Steatornis; species Steatornis caripensis. Next base: position 109,243 of record VZSC01010402.1, read on the forward strand.
CCCTCGTGGCCGAGGCTCATCCACCCGCTGTCCCCAAACGGCCCGGCCTCAGCCCCAGGCGGGGCCGCCCTGGAGCCGGGGGAGCTTCGAGCAGCTTCTGCCGGGGGCCGCCCGCCCGCGCAGCCCCTGCCCCGCTGCCCGAGCCCCGCACACACTAAGAAAAAAAAAAAAAAAGTGCCTAGAAGAGATAAAGTGCTTGGAAGAAAAAGAGCCCCAGCCATAACAAAATGTTTTGAAAACTACCAGATCACTCTGAACTTGTAGAAATGGAGTAGCGCTGTCAATTTTGTAGTAAACTCACAGAATTTCTCAGGAAACTGCTACGTGGAAAGAACTTGGATTCCATTGTGGTTCACCAACCCCACTCCCCCACCCCACCACCTCCAGTGACCTCACACTGTTTAAATGCTTTTTATGTTCTATCACTACTGGTAAATTTTTTCTAAGCCACCAAGATCGGTCTAAACGGGATTTTTATTCATCATAGACTAGTTTGGGTTGGAAGGGATCTTTAGAGGTCTTCCAGTCTAACTTCCTCTGCAATGAGCAGGAACATCTTCACCTAGATCCTGCTGGCCACCCTTCTTTTGATACAGCCCAGGATACGCTTGGCCTGCTGGAATGCAAGCACACGTTTTCAGCTCGTGTCCAGCTTTTCATCCACCAGTACCCACAAGTTCTTATCAGCAGCGCTGCTCCCAATCCCTTCATCCCCCAGCCTGTATTGATATCAGAGGTTGCCCTGACCCAGGAGCAGGACCGTGCACTTGGCCTTGTGGAATCTCATGAGGTTCACATGGGCCCACTTTTTGAGCTTGTTCGAGTCCCTCTGGACGGCATCCCGTCCCTCAGCTGTGGCAGCCGCGCCACTCAGCTTGGTGGTGTCTGCAAACTTGCTGAGGTTGCACTCAATTCCAGTATCTATGCCACTGATGAAGATACTGTGCTGGTTTTGGCTGGGATAGAGCTAATTTTATTCATAGTAGCTAGTATGGGGCTACGTTTTGAATTTGTGCTGAAAACAGTGTTGATAACACAGGGATGTTTTAGTTATTGCTGAGCAGTGGAGGTCTTTTGTGCTTCTCACACCACCCAACAAGCAAGTAGGCTGGAAGTGCAGAAGTTGGGAGGGAACGCAGTTGTTCAGTTATCTATCAGTTATTTTCCAGATAGAAGGATGGAAGTGAATCAAGAACAAACTGAAGAGTTAAGACCAAGCAGAATATTTTTGCATAAAATAAGTAGGATTCATAAACTTCTGTTTGAAAAGCACTAATTATAAATCTCAATCAGGACTTCCTTTTAAATTTCATGAAGGTAATAAGTGTATCTTCTTGCTACTAATTATATATTCTGAATATCCTCTTTCTTTCTGTTTGTGGGTGGCAATGAAGTATGCCTAGCTTTTTTTCCTTGATTTTTATTTTGTATTATTTTACTGACTGACATATGTTAAATTGTCTTAATTATTTTTTAAACTTAATCCTTCTTGAAGCATGATTCAGACTTTTCTCAGTAATGAAGTAATAATGTTTTCTTATAAGTATATGATCTCAGTTTTGGCTCTGGCACAGATGGTACAGCAATACCACACACAATTGTAGGAAGTATGTTGGTCCTTTACTTGATCTAACAGACACAGAAACCCTATATTCATTCATCCATCATTCAACATGCTTTCGGGATACTGAAGTCTAGTACTTGGGGCTAAAATATCACAATAACAATACAGTTTGAAACATGCTTTATTTTTGAGTGAAGTCATCTGTTTAAGAATCACAGCTTAAAAATTTGAATCAAGTAACAAAGACTTGTGACAAATTCTCATGGTTTTTGTAATGGCACAGCAAGCTTTTCAGAATAGGGGATAGTCCCAGAAGCCCCACTAAATCCACTTCAATAATTGCAGATGAGATGCATTCAGCCTCTTATTTTACTTAGGAATGGATACTCTGGATGAGTCGCAAAGATGCATACAGACATATCACTAGTTTATGCCAGTAAGAGCTTGGTAGAAAAATTCTTTCTGTTGGATCGTTAATTTTATCTTCCCATGAATGCAAGCATATTTTCAATACTTTGTCCAGTGTTATTTTAGTGAATCATTTGATGCAATATACATCAGTTACCTTGGTGATATCTTACATTCCCCAGCTATCAACAAAGGCACCTTTTCCTTGCATTGCATGTTCCTTCCTCACCATTATCCTTAGTTTAACATCAGTGGAACCTAAGAAGTTTTTTTCTTTGGTTTGTAGATCTTCTTTAACAATTTGCAGATTGTTTAAAAGCATTCTGCATCCTCACAGATCAAGGTACCTGCTTCTTCCTTCTTCATTCAGCCTCTCATGGTTCATGGTTATTCTCATGGCTGCCGTGACATTTTGATTGCAGGTGACTCATCAGCCAGCCGAATACAAAAATACTAATTCTTCTGAGGTAGCAGAACAAGTACACAGCAACGAAATTCTCTGCCACAGGCATCAACTCAAATGCCTGTTGCTCTGAGAGCCTCTTTCCTTCCGAGATGTCCTTATCCCCAGGTGAAATCAAGGCCTTTCAGAGGCTTTTCCAGAACTCTGAACTCCCACCTGAACAGAGGTGAGGGTGTGACAGGTCATCCTTCTGACTCGTCAAGCGATACCAGTAACCTCTACTCCCTCCCCAGCCCCCCAAATAGCGAGGGACTGGTTTCAGGGTAAGGGCTTAATATGGCACTCTCACCTCCTCGCCAGGAGCCTTGTGCAGCCACAGGAATCCTCTACATCACTTGCTTCTGAACTCCAAAGCAAACCTATCTATTCCCTGCCCTAAGGCCTGTCCCTGTGTGAACCCTGACCTTTCTGGAGAGCTTTTTCTTCAATGTCTTTCGCAGAGCTGCATTTTCCTTCCCAATACAGTCCCACAGTTTGGAGGCTGGGCAAAATCTTTCCTTTCGGGGTTTATCAGAGTCAGTAAGACTGGTTTTGAGACTCCTTCCTAAACTCCCAGTATTAAGGGGAGTCATATATTGGAACAGGTTTAGAAGGGACAAAAACCCCACTACAGTTTTCAAATACATTTCTTAAAAGCTTCTTCATTTGGACAAGTTAAAAACATTTTTGTATGTTATAATTTGATTCCTCCTGATCTGTAATCATCCATAACTGCTCTTTCCTGAATTTCCTCTGTGTTAATGTTTCTCAAAAAGTTCAAAATGGAAAAGAACATTCCAGATGCTGTCTGACTAAGTACCTATTTGATGATGATTGCATTTTAAGTAGCTTCCAAGAGGCATCACCATTTCAGAATGTGTTTTAGAAACCTTTATATTGCCATCTGAATACGGCAAAGGAGGTAGTTTTCAGAGGCAATCATATCTGCCACTAAATATCAACTGTGTAAAGACAGAAGTGGAGTAGTTTGAATTACTTGCTAAAACGAAGCATGGCAATATGTGAACTGGCTTTGAGAAGCGTTTGACTAGTCCAGCCTATAGAAAACTTTTCCTGTTTTTTTGCTGGAGCAAAAAAGCACTGGAGTTTGAATTGAAGTCACCATGAGCTATATACAGCTTCATCTGAAAGATGCAAGGGGACTCAAACGGAATTCATAGAATCATAGAAGTTTGGGTTGAAAGGAACCCTTAAAGATCATCTAGTCCAATTCCCTGCAGTGAGCAGGGACATCTTCAACTAGATGACGTTGCTCAGAGCCCTGTCCAACCTGACCTTGAATGTTTCCAGGGATGGGGCATCTACCACCACTCTGGGAAAATGGTGTTTCACCATCCTCACTGTAAAAAAATTCTTCATTATATCTAGTCTAAATCTACCCTTTTTTAGTTTAAAACTATTACCCCTTGTCCTTGCACCAAACTCCATCTGGACATTGAGCCACTGACCACTACCCTCTGGATGCAACCATCCCACCAATTCCTCATCCACTGAACATTCCACCAGACAAATCCATATCTATCCAATTCAGAGAGAGGGATGGTGGACTGTGTCAAAGGCCTTACAGAAGTCCAGATAGACTACATCCGTACCTCTTCCCTTGTCCACTGATGCAGGCACTCCGTCATAGAAGACCACTAGGTTGATCAGGCAGGACCTGCCTTTGGTGAAGCCGTGCTGGCTGTCTCGAATCACCTTCATGTCCTCCCTGTGCTATAGCATAGATTCCAAGAGGATCTGTTCCATGATCTTCCCAGGCACAGAGGGGAGGCTGGCAGGCCAGTAGTTCCCAGAGTCCTCCATTCTACCCTTTTTAAAAATGGGTGCAAGTTTTCCCTTTTTCCAGTCACCAGGGACTTCACCTGACTGCCACTGCTTTTCAAATATCTTGGCAACTGCATCGTCCAGTTCCCTCAGGACTCAGGTATATCTCATCAGATCCCACAGACTTACATAGGTTCCTGTTCTTGAGGTGGTCATGAACCTGATCTTCTCTTACAGTGGGCAGAACTTTGCTCCTCCAGTCCCTGCCTTGTGGTCCATCCACTCGAGAGGTCTGGGAAGAGAGGTTGCCAGTGAAGACTGAAGCAAAAAGTTCTTGGGCACCTCAGCCTTCTCTTCATCCGTTGTTGCCAGTTTTCCAGTCTTGCTCATCGCAGGGGATGTGCTTTCTTTTGACCTTCCTTTCCTGGCTGACAAACCTATAGAAGCCTTTCTTATTATTCTTTGCACTCCTTGCCAAGTTCAGCTCCATCCACACCTTGGCCTTCCTGACCCCAACCCTACACAACTGGACAGTGTCTCTATAACTTTCCCAGGATACGTGTCCCTTCTTCCACTGCCTGTGCATTTCCTTCTTGCCCTTCAGTTTGACCAGCAGGTCTCAACTCAGCCATGCTGGGATCTTGCCTTCCTTCCCTGAATCACATGCATTGACAGCCCAACAATATATCAAGAAATATTTACAAATATTACTTTCAGTGTCAGCAAGTCTTACTGGCAACTTGGCTGGCACAAAATCATTTTATATGCAAACAAGATTAAAAGAGAATCTAAATAACCTTTGTCACATTCGTCACTGAATTTCAGAGAACTTGTAATCAAATACCACATCAAATAATCCTTACATATAGGGCTGAGAAGAAGTAGATATATTTTAAATGCATTGGGTAGCTCAGTGAGGGAGTGGCAGCTGCAACCTCTAAAAAATAGCATAAACCTTTTGCTATTGCAGTATATTACACAGACAGGTTCTTTCTATCCTACTCAAATCACTGTTTATTTCATTACTTTTGATCCTGAAGTAAACTGCTGAGGAGTAATCAGTGTCATTGACCTCTGTTTGATTAACTCTATTCTTCAGTGGTCTCTGAGGTTAATACCAGTTTTATTACCTTTTTACTGGGTAACTTTATTGAACGTCATAGTGCAGCACTAAAAGCCATTGACTGAAAGAAACAACACCTGCAATAGTCTGTATGGAAACAGAACTCACAGAATCACAGAATCCCTGCATGGTNTATTACCCCTTGTCCTTGCACCGAACTCCATCTGGACATTGAGCCACTGACCACTACCCTCTGGATGCAACCATCCCACCAATTCCTCATCCACTGAACATTCCACCAGACAAATCCATACCTATCCAATTCAGAGAGAAGGATGGCAGACTGTGTCAAAGGCCTTACAGAAGCCCAGATAGACTACATCCGTACCTCTTCCCTTATCCACTGATGCAGGCACTCCGTCATAGAAGACCACTAGGTTGATCAGGCAGGACCTGCCTTTGGTGAAGCCGTGCTGGCTGTCTCGAATCACCTTCATGTCCTCCCTGTGCTATAGCATAGATTCCAAGAGGATCTGTTCCATGATCTTCCCAGGCACAGAGGGGAGGCTGGCAGGCCAGTAGTTCCCAGAGTCCTCCATTCTACCCTTTTTAAAAATGGGTGCAAGGTTTCCCTTTTTCCAGTCACCAGGGACTTCACCTGACTGCCACTGCTTTTCAAATATCTTGGCAACTGCATCGTCCAGTTCCCTCAGGACTCAGGTATATCTCATCAGATCCCACAGACTTACATAGGTTCCTGTTCTTGAGGTGGTCATGAACCTGATCTTCTCTTACAGTGGGCAGAACTTTGCTCCTCCAGTCCCTGCCTTGTGGTCCATCCACTCGAGAGGTCTGGGAAGAGAGGTTGCCAGTGAAGACTGAAGCAAAAAGTTCTTGGGCACCTCAGCCTTCTCTTCATCCGTTGTTGCCAGTTTTCCAGTCTTGCTCATCGCAGGGGATGTGCTTTCTTTGACCTTCCTTTCCTGGCTGACAAACCTATAGAAGCCTTTCTTATTATTCTTTGCACTCCTTGCCAAGTTCAGCTCCATCCACACCTTGGCCTTCCTGACCCCAACCCTACACAACTGGACAGTGTCTCTATAACTTTCCCAGGATACGTGTCCCTGCTTCCACTGCCTGTGCATTTCCTTCTTGCCCTTCAGTTTGACCAGCAGGTCTC
>VZSC01010402.1:117989-185594 GCA_013398225.1 Steatornis caripensis
GTACATCCCAGTTGCTCGCTTACATAAAGTGCAACTCATCCACCTCGCCTTATTGGCCTGTCTTTCCTAAAAAGCACACAGCCATCCATGACCATGTTCCAGTCATGCAAACTCCAGAGGAGTTGCAGAAATCTGCTTACATTTCTTCAAATTATTCAGGAAAAAAACAATTTTAGAATATCGTATCACCCTATGGAGCGAGTTTTGTTGGAGTCAAACAGAATGAGCTAACAGTATCTGCTCAGATGTTATTAACATAAAAACATACCCTACTGTTTAACATGCTGTAGTCCTCATGTTTATTTCTAATGCAAGTTGATAAAATTTTTTCCCTGGCATGTTAAGACTTACTAAGCTTCAATACCAGCTGAGGCCAAAGGGGAATACCGGTATGCTTCTGGGTCATCATTTGTTTTTGAAGCAGTTAGAAGAAGAAATTACAGAAATAATACAAAAATAAGTTAGAAGAAATTACAGAAATAATTCCGTTTCAGTGCCCTTCCAAAGCCATTTTGCAACTGAAGAATCAAAAAACCTGAGTTCCTACCTACCATTACAGTATGGCATTAGCCATAACCCATATGCAAGGAACTTCTTAGGAAATTTAAGTTTTAAGAAATCCACACAACTATAGTCTTTTGCCATTGACACACCATGCAAAACAGGAGGAACGCATGCTGAATTGCAAATAGAAAGCATCCACGTTAATATAATAGTACATATTGATGTAATAGTCTCAAGGGTTGCTGGAAACTAAGGCAAGTGGGGAAAAAAAGGGTGTTGCAAGGATATTTTAAGATAGAGGAAGCAACAGATTAAGGAATAGTATCAGAAGAAGGCTCTGTTACATCAGTACTTTCCTAGTTTGCTCTGTGATATGTGTTTCTTCAGTCTAATGAAGTTGCACAGGAGTAAAGGGTGGTAATGCAGTTTATCACCTGAGGTTTTCTGACCATACAAGAACATATGGTATTTGCTCAATATGCTGTTGTAATCTCAGTAAAATGAGGTAGAGGCAAAGAGAGAAAGAAAGGAAAATCACCAGATAATCGGTTATGTCCTTCCAAGTTAAAGGCACAGAGCGGGACTCCGTCTGGTTTGAGCAAGTAGCCAAAGAGCCAGCAATTTGTTTTTGCAAGTCTTTACTGTCTAAAGTGCTGGGCAACAACACAAGAGACAGGCAGCTCCATTTAGGCTGACAGAAGCTCATCGTGCTTTGCTAAATTACATTTTTTCTCTTAACAGCAGTGGAATTAACCAGCAGCCTGCGCAGCTGACATAGCTAGCACAGTAGGATCACCGTTTTATGAGTGGAAAAAGCGTACTTGAAAGTGTACGAGCAGTGCTTAAGAGTAGTGGCTGAACACCTGCTCCTTATATTGACTTTTATATGTTTATGGGTGTTCACCCACTGAGAAGAGCAGGTAATTTTGATTTTGATGCTTTATTATGGGTTCAGAAGCCTGAACTTCACTTTCAGAAAAACTTTTTTCCTAATCCTTGTGTGTACCACAATTAGTTTAAAATGACAATGTTCTGCTTAATAAACAAAGTGGGTTTATGACACAAAAGGCGTTACACAAGTGTATATTGCTCACGTATGTATCGGCACATACATATAACGTACAAACATGTACATATTGTACCGCTATACCACTGTTGTCCTGTAATTATTACTGGCTTTTAGGAAAGTTAATCCTGAAGCTTGTGATACTGAGTTCGCACAGCTAGGGGAGCTGCTGGAAGCCACTGCTGCTGTGCCAGCTGTCCACCTCGACACATCTGGCAACCTGGGTAGATCAGATATAGAGTCAATAAGCATGTCAGAGTATTAAACTGGCATTTATATTGACATATAAAGCAGAAAGGCCAGTGGTGCATTAGGTAGCCATATATGGTACTCAATTGGTATAAATTTGGAGCCAGGGGTTTACCCTAATTTTCTCACAGGAGCTGTGGCAACAAGTACTAGCACCAGGGCAATGAAAAAACCTGCCTCCTGAAGAGATCCGCCTTTGGACCTGCTGACAGATAGTGAGACCTAGGATGTGAGAACCGTGAAGATCCTCCACAAAATTAGGTGGTGGAATACATGAGGTGAGGCGGATGTACTCACTACTAGCATAGTTTGAGACTAGAAAAGGTTGTTAAAAATAGAAAAATAGATAAAAATAGAAATAGAAAATTTTCTGAATGTATCATGGAGAGACTGAAGATTAGAGAGAGTTGACTCAACAGATGCCTACGCTGTAGTACAGAGGAGTCTAGGCACCTCTTTCTCATCGCTGGTGCCCAGGAATCAAAACAGGCAGAACAGCTAATGAAAAAACAAATCAAATGCCATATTCATGTATGTGGGATTAGGTGGTACGGAGTGTTTTGTTTTACTGGGAATCATTATCTTCTAGAATTTATGGCTACCCAGTGCATCACTGTATTTTATTTTATTTGCCAGCATAAATGCCAGTTGAGTACATTGACATGCTTATTTTCTCTAGGTAAAGCTCAAATGTGGTGTGAAGGAATGTCCCTCAACCGACTTTCCCTGAGCTGAACCATTTGAAGAACCCAGCTCAGGTATGTTGTAAGTCAATAGCTTGTATTTTCCTCCTTTGACTTAGCTTTTAACTTGGCTCAAGCCTTGTGCTCTCTGCTGGCCGTGTGGTCTGTAGAGCGCAATCGAGGATGAGAGTTTTTTGGAGAGGGGCAGGTATGTCCAGAGATGTTTCCAGACTGCCGCTTTACTCAATGCCTGTGTCCTTCAGGAGCTCTCACAGCTCTAAATCCATTTGCATTCGAGTCCCTTGCTGGCTGTCACTTCCCTGACAATTCAACCATTTTATGAGTTTCTTCCAGAGCTAAGAAAGTCTTTTGTCTGCAATGCATTTTACACCTGAAGCTCCTCATATAATATATCAAATGTCAAGAAGAACATTAGTTGCACTGAAGTACTGGACCTTAAAAGTGTTTCAGCTGCAATCTTGACAAGTTGAAAGTTTATTAAAGCAAGTTTGTATATGACAAAAAGTTAATTTAAACTGTGCCCTGCTCTTCTTCCAATGACGCCTCTCAAATGCCTGGCGAATGCCATCTTCTTGTTTACTGCCTCTCTCGAAAAATGGAGAGCTGTTAACCTGGATTAGTAGCTGAAACTCTGGACTAGCACAGCTGAGAAGAATTCTAATGAAAGATATTAATAGTCTGCACATGTTGCCCGAGGTACATTTGTTTCATCACTTTGGAGGTGAATACGCTTCTGTGCAATCATTCGTATAAATTGAGATTATTCCTTTGCCCTATGGCTGGCAAAGGGAAATAGCAGGAGATCCCAGAGTCAGAGATGTACAGCCTTGATACAGGCTGCTAGCCAGGATGGCTGGAGGGTAAAGCTTTGGCTCCCGATCCGAGCGAGACAGTAACCTGGTGAGAATATGGGCCCAAAATATGTTAATTTTTAGAGGAAATGTAGGGAAATTAATAATCTCACCCCCAACTACCTAATTTCTTGGAGAAGTGGAGCGATACGTAAATGTAAAATACTACTCTAAACACGCTCCGTAACAGTTCTCTGTGTGCAAAATAACTGATGTTTATTAAAAGTTTGGCTTTTTTATTGCACCCATGTTATATTGGCAGTGCTTCCCTAAATAAAAGTTTATTTGTAGCGGAAAATGTGGGTGAGAAATTCAGCAGGATAACTGTATTTCATGCCATTATGCCTTTAAAAATTCTTCAAAACAAAGATATAACAATTGCAATTTTAAAAACAGGCTTAAAATTGTGAATATTCCCATATTCATGAGATAAATATGTTTACTCAAAATTCTGGAACATGTGTTTAAAAAGAGAAAAATAGGCTCTCAGGAAGGGTATTATTCCTTATTAATAATTCTACAGTTTAAGAAGTTTAAATCATTTATTCAAAATGGGAGCAACACTAGTTAATAATTATGCAGGTACACAGTAAGATTAATTTTTGTAAGATAATGTACTCACACTGCTCACATGGAGTATTTCAACTGATAAGATGCAGAGACAATGAATATTTTGTAAATATTTGGGAAGACACATATTCATAAAACAAACGTTTATTGAATATATTATTTGTAAACAGAAAAAAAATGCAAGTATTACTGAGCAGCCCCTCCTTCTGAACTAGGTAAATTAAAAGACTCAACTGAACTTTTCAGAAGTTGCTAAAATTTATGCTTCCTACCATTGTTCTAGTATTTTGTTTACACTCTCTCTTTTAGCTGAGAAGGCCTAGTTCTTGTATGTATTAGTTTATGAAACACTGACACCATTCAAGATGAAAAGCTGTATAAAACTACAAAATATCATTCATTACTCTAAGTTCATCTTTTGGCTTCAGTGCTGTAACACCTCACAGGCTATGATTTTTAACAAATTTACTCTTAACTAGGGCAGCCGAGTGTTGTGTTAAAACTTTCAATTTAGAAACGGTGCAGGTAGATAGAGAGGAAGCAGCTATGCCCGTGCACTTTTGTGTTAGTCACATATCCTGAACCACATCGGTTTTAGTGCTATAAAGCAGCCAAGTATTTTCTTGGCACAATAACAATCATACAGCTGAACAATAGCTTGCTTGGCAGAGGAATGAGGAATGCTCATTTTCAGCTACGCAGAGGTTATGATGTGAAAATGTATNCCACATCGTTTTTAGTGCTATAAAGCAGCCAAGTATTTTCTTGGCACAATAACAATCATACAGCTGAACAATAGCTTGCTTGGCAGAGGAATGAGGAATGCTCATTTTCAGCTACGCAGAGGTTATGATGTGAAAATGTATTTGTTCTTGTATATTTAGCAGAAACATGTGTTTATGATCTGTGTGTGCAAGGGAGGAGGCAAACGAAGTAGTAGCAGACGCCCCAGGATGATACAGTAGTGGTGTACATCCCAGGAGCTCAGAACTCTTCCTGGCTATTATAGTACAGAGCTGGAAGGGGAGCCGAAATCTAAGGTGAAATGAAATCTGACTGTGTAAACTGTGTAGCTAGCATACAAGGTAACGCATGCCCTTGCCAATTTATGTAATGCTGAGCCCATTTTATTCAGTTCTTGAACAGGTGTTTTGCAACTGCAATTCACATGATATTACCTGCTTTCACTCCAGACTGTATCCAAAGCAGGAAATGAATATCAATCATATCCATTTTGTGCACACACAGTGTCAAGTAGGTGCAAATAGCCGGTCCATTATTCTGTCCTGAATTTCAACTGCAGCAGTTCTGAGAGCAAAACCCACGAAAGCAAAGCGCAGTAACTGCGAGGCTGTGGAAGTCGTCGCTGGTTACTAATTTCTTTTTTCTTTCATCCTTCCACAAAAAACTGCAGAACTCCAGGGCAGATGGAAAGTGTCTCTTGCCTTTCATCCCTGCGTCTTCCTTTCTTCCATATATCCCTGCAACTGTAAGAAACGGTCACCGGAACATTAAGACTGATGTGGAGGGGAGCAGCCAGGACCGACTGAGAGTGCAAGCACCAGAGCGAATGGCGGAGGAAGGGCTGTAGTAGTTTTGTCCGTGGATGACTCTGTTCATCTTTTTAGAACATGCAGTGCAGGAGACAGGACAATAGTTAAATCCTAATGGCTCACCCAGGAGACACAAGGAGGCCACCGTCCCTGTGACCTCCACAGCGGCATCCAAATCCAGCCCGTTACTACCATCTGAAAGAACCCCTAACCAGGACTGAATAGCTGCTGTTCTCTGTCACCTGAGATCCGGGTCAATTCCCCTGGAGGCATGGCTCTGGGCTGCGTGCCAGGCGTCCTCTGAAACACACATTTTGTAAATTCATAAATATTATGAATAGCAAGCGTGTGAGCGAAACTGACTCGGTTTTACAACCACATCTGCTTTCCTTGTCGCTTTGCTACAAGTTTGCTACAGTGTAGCGACATTGTTTCCTAGATCACCATAAACAAAGAAAGAATAGATTGGTTGTCGGTAACTAGGCAGGGAAATGAGAAAAATGAGTGTAAATTTCAGTATGTGGGGAGAAAAAATTAAACCTGCTGTCCTACCCCATTACTGTGGTCTAGCAACAAACTTTTAAACAAAAAGGGATGGCTGAGCAAGTACATTCAGGAGTGTTTGGGGAATGAATTTTCTTTCTAATTCCAACGGGTGGAGGAAGTCGATCCCAACGGGGAAAAATGCAATTTCTTCTACAGCTGAATAAAACCAGGATTTTACATTCAGCATTTCCCAGTGAGCTGGCAGTAGGAAGCTAATATGTATAGGACTGATTTAAGGCATGTCACTGCTCCTTGCACTGCTCTGGATGCCATGCGAAAACACCCAACCCTCTACACAGTGTAGAGAGGCTTAACAGAAGCTTCTGATCTCCATTTTTGCTGTATCTGCCTTAAAATGAGGTACTGGGTTTCCAGGTTCTTGAATCTGGCTGTGAGTACTCTTGAGCAGCCTATTCACATCACTTGAGTGAAAATCTTCCAGAGGGACAGCTGGCTGGGCAGTTGCCAAGCCATTTAACCTAAATCTGTGCGTTGCGGCTGTCTTCAACTTTAAATACATCACAGTGATTTCAGATGATAGTTCATCTGTAACTCTTTGGTAAGAATTCTCTGAAACAGCTTCTACGTGTCGGGGATTCAACAGAAATGAGTTATGACCCCCTAGAGATACCAGTCTTGTTAAAATGAATCAACACATTAATAAATGGCAGGAACTTGAGAAAATAGTCTCCTAAAAAGGCCCTAAAACTTTGGAGTTTCCCCCTTGAATAATGATTTAACAGCAAAAGAGAATAACCTATTTGGGCTTAATTATTTCCTTTCCCTGTCTTTATCTCTTGCCAGAAAATTTAATTAAATCAGAGTAAGACTTCCTCCTGATATGACAACTACATGATAGCTTACCATGTTACTTTTAATGGCTTGAAGATAGATGACATAACAGAGGCAAAGCTTATTCAGCTGTCCCTAGCAGTGTCCTTACAATGCCTGCTAACGCTACTGTAGCTAGGATCCTTTGCCTTGCAGACAGAGCCTGTGTTTTTCCTGTCAACGCAATAAGTACGCACACCATGGACAAATATAGTTTCAGCAACATTTATAAAATTTGAATTTTGTCACTCCAAATCTGCAATAAAAAAGGAAGACAGATGCATTCGGGGGTTTGGGAATCCCTTTTTCCCTGTTACCATGCTTGATAATGTCTAAATAAAAATAATTTGGAAAAACTCACATTCCTAATGAAAAATTAAAGCAAATGATTTTGGTATTTGATAAACTGTACTGGTGTAAACTGGTGTCACTGTAAGTTTAGAAACCAGATTTGTCATCGAAGTTGGAACGCAAATTAGAGAATCATTCTTCTGTCTTTAAAAATTCACTGTGCCCTTGTTCTAGGAGAAGAGGCTGGCAATATTTCAAAGACGTTTTGACATCTAGTCATTTACACTTAAGTGAGTGGGTTTTACTGTGTTAATATATCTTTAATTTATATTAATGTTGTTTTTATTTACCTTTGTATTGCCAGGCCTGTCATAATACTTGAGTATGTAATAAATTCTAGCAAATCATTTTGCNTAGTCATTTACACTTAAGCGAGTGGGTTTTACTGTGTTAATATATCTTTAATTTATATTAATGTTGTTTTTATTTACCTTTGTATTGCCAGGCCTGTCATAATACTTGAGTATGTAATAAATTCTAGCAAATCATTTTGCTGATAGCAAAATTGTTGAAAAAAAAAGACGCTTGTAAGCAGTGGAACAGGATGAAACTAATTTGAAAACTAATTTGAAGTTAGTCATTGTATATTCATATCCAAGTACCAATACCTATGGCATATAGCTGGGTATGTATCGGAAAAAACCAGCAAGCAGACAAAACCCTAAAGATCCATTCAAAACCAAGATGTAAATCAGAAAAGCACCACTGAATTTATGCATTATAAATTACTTTTTGGACTCTTATCAAGCAGACTTCAAGTACAGATTATCATGTGAGGGTTTATGACCTTCTTGGTACCTACAGTCTTCATTACAAACCTGCAGAATACGTAAGGCCGAGACCGTGAGAGTTTCTTCACTTGTACGTTCTTATTGGAAGTAATTTTATGACTCCTGTGAGTGCCAAGCTATTGCGACAGAAGTTTTTTAAACATGCTTTTAATTAGCTAGGAATAAGGGGAAAAGGAAGCCACTATCAATATATTAATTACAAACCAAATCATCACCTTGTGAAATATTTTCAGAGCTACCTAAGAGTCTTTACCTCTGTATAACAAACGCCAAGAGAAATTCAAGCGATATCTGCTCTGGTGTTTTTAGTTATCCTTACAATGTTTGAGTGCGTATTGCAGCACATTCTGTATGGGATGCACACATCAAAGTTTATCTGAGAGTGAGAATGTTTAGTAGTTAAAAAAGGCAATTGAAAGCAGAGATTGCTATCTTAATTTTATTACTGGGTCTGCTGCTGAAGAGAATTTTCCCTCAGAACGTTAAAATCCCTGCTTTTTTGCTTGTTTTGTGCTTGAAGTCCCAGTCCTGCCTCAGTTTTATTTTAATGGCTTTGGACCTAGGCAACTTTGACCTTTTTTTGCCTTAATTACTTCATGTAAAGAGATAATTATAGATACTATTGTGTATAGATGTTAAACAATGTATTCAGTAATTATTATGAAAAACTCAGATGCTACAGTGTTGTGTACAACATAAAAACAAAGGCAGGCCACATATCTCTCAGGAGTCAGACGGCTAAAGAGCTTTGCAAAGTTGTGTAAAGTACCCCAATATTCCTCAGCAAAGGAACATTTATTCCCTAGAAGCAAGTTTTTGTCAAGAGCTTTGGGTGGCATAAGAAACTGAGCAGATGCAGCTCTGATGAATAAATTCTTTGCATTGTTTTGGTTTACATAAAGCTCTCAGATGTAGTTCTCTTTTTTAACCTGGTGTCTAGCATAGTATGACTGCTATTATGACAGCACATCAAATAACGTGTTGACTTATTCTAGGCAACTTAAGGAATCATGGCCAGAATAACTGATACACCAAGCCTCCTCACTAGCTGTGCCTCCTCTCGTCTCCCCTCCACCTTGAATTACTGAAATTGCATGAAGTAGGCTTAATGCTCATTTGCTAAGAAAATGGAATTACGGTTGCTCATTGCACGTGGCCTCCATATTCAACACAACCCCATATTTCTGAGTTACTGATACTCACTAAACCACTAGCAATGATGTGAAACTGTGCCCTTCTGCAAATGATGACATGTCTTTGGAGGTTGAGAGCTCTTCTTTGAACCTGAGTAAAGTGATTCGTATGCTAATTACTTTATGCTTATGGGAGTGCTAATGCTAAAGTAAATTTGTTGGTTAAAAAGCTGTTTCGAACTGAGATACTGAAAAATGTAATGCCGTGGTTATACAACACGCAAGTTTCCTCTGTGCAGGGAACCTCTGCGAGGTCTAAGCACTGGCTGAAGTCTCACTGAAGCAATTTCAAAATGAATTTTGAAGCAGGACTTGGTAAGCTTTGGGTGGGGCTCTCTCCAGCGAGACTTATTGCAGCACGGCTCCAGCCTACAACGAAAGGTCTAGCTTCAGAAATCAAAGGACAGGCAATTCTCAGCTCCCTGCTGAAACTACTGGAAGGTGAACCACTGTGGTCAGTTGTGATTCTGTCTGTGTGCACTCACATCTTGTCTTCTGAGACAAATTCATTTTTACCTTTCTTCCCCTGCTGAATTAACATATTGCTGGGTTGCATGTCTTGTCAGCCTGCATCAGTCACCTTGCATTACGTGGGCAGTCCAGTGCTGCTGCTATGACCTGACATAGTTTACCAGGTGATTTCTCAGCAGAAAAGGTAAAGATTGAAAAAACGTGTAATTGTTTTCATTCATAGATTTCTGTTATCAATACTTTTTGGGAAAGCATTATGAAACAAACCTACGGCAACTTGTTTCTAAAGCATTCGTGAAGGAAACAAACACACAGGGACTTGTCTTTTCAAGATATCGGCTAATATTTTGATCATCTTGCTGCTTCCAAAAGACATACATTTTCAAATCAAGTGCTTCAATAATGAGAATACATTGGCTTCTTTCATTACCAAGAAAATGCATGTAGAACGCATACGGACGCCTCTCTTGCTGAATACAGATTATGTATATATGCTTTTGTAAAGAATTATAAAAACCTTTTCAATGTGTCATTTTAGATTTTTACCTGTTTGATTTTTTGAGGTTTTTTTCAATAACTTTGCAGCAAAATAACACGCTGTAGTTAAGGTTTCCTCCATTTACATCTGAAAAGGTTTTAAACCCTGCCAACTTTATTGACATCCTAAAGCACAGTCACAGAACTGCAGATTGCTCAAGAGGAGTAAATCACCCACACTAACTTCTAGATGTCATACCAGTTAAATAGCTTAGGATTTTAGGTTTCTGTATGAAAGACATGAATATTCTTACTCCCAATAACTTGGTGTTGGATCCTTATCCCAGTAGGCAAACAGGGACAGTATATTTAGTGTTATCTAAACTCACAGGATGCCGTGACTTTCATGATGTAAAGTTATATGGTATGCTGCAGTAGAGCTCAGGTCTGAGTTTGAGGCGGTACGTACTCCATGTCTGCAGACAACAAGGTGATGGCTGGATGCCTCCATTTCTGGTATGCTCTTCTTTCCCCACCGTTTCCCTATGGCAGCCGATATCAACCTCTTTTTCTTCCTGGCTCAGCTTACTTTTAGTTACATCAGAAAGGAGGAATAGGGGGCAAGTCACTGATTCAGTCTGTAAGCAGAAAATAAGGAAATGTAGGCATACGCTTAAAAGGAAATTTGGGCAGGACAACTCTTTAATTAGCAATATATACCACAGCAAGTAAGGAGTTTTACTACCAGCTGTATTGTACAAAACATTGAGAGATCAGCGCTATGTCCTGAAACTCTACAGCATATGCAGAAATCATTCAAAGGCATTAATCCTCAGTCTTTTCCTTGAGCTTCAATATTTATTGCTTCTAACTCTACTCTTTCTATAACATAAGCTACAATAAAAGGAAATGTTACTGCTTTTATAGAAAGCATCAGGAACTTTTAAATGATTAAGCATGCTTGGAGCACTCATTCAAAAGTAATGCTAAGAGGAAACTAAAAATAAAATAAAACAAAGATAGAAGTAAGGAAGAATTTAAATAAATCAGCTAACCCCAAAGTGTCAGATTCTTTTTGTGCTTTCATGGTGGGTGGAATAAATTAATAAATGAACTCACAGGCTTGGCACTGATCCTGTGTCCTCTGGCACATTGGAGCAATGATACAAGTGTCCTGGGATGCACTAGCAGGGACAGTGCTAATGGGGTTGTTTCACCCTTTTGTGCTCTGCACCATTCTTTCTGGTGTTCAGCCTTTAATTTTCCTATTGCAGATTCCCATTCATAGAACAGTTCCAAATCCTTCCTAGCGTACTTATACCAACTATTTACTTACAGTGCCTATTCTGCTGTTCAAGTTCTTCCAAACCCCAGTGCAACGAATCCTAAATCGATTTATAGAAAGGGACCTTTTTTCTTTTTGTCAAGTAAGTAGAGGCACTTGTCCTTGATAAGAAACAAACTGTAACAGTAGTTTTTGTGATGCTATAGACTTATGTAGTGGTCATAAACCCTTTCAGTTCGAGCAGCAAACTTGCAGGTTAAGGGAGACCAAATTAGCAAGAATGTAAGTTTTAAATAGGTGAAGTAAGTTTACCTGGTGAGCTGCAGGTAATGCTGGTAAGTGACAAGCTAGTGAAAAGAAAGTCATGGTAACTGAAATACTGCGATGTGATTTATACAGAGTGAATAATAAAAGTCCGGGGAAATCAAGCAAAAGGTGCCAGCATTGCGCAATTCAGGTCACACTAAGATCTTTCATTTAATCTTTCACATGCACAGGGCAAAGGGAGCTTTTTTTAGATTCTTTCCCTCAGCACATCAAGTTATCAAGTGCATTTTCAGAGACGAGAAGCACCAGTAGTATCGACCCAGAGGGTCAGGTTTAATTCCGAATTTTCAAGGAAGATGACTGGTAGGAAGGTTTGCAAAGGAGTTTGCATGCAGGCATTCTTTGCCACATTAGCTCTGCTGTTGGGAGTTTCGTATGTGTATTAGGAATGCGTACTTAGAAACACACACATCGACTATTCCAGTTACAAGCAGCTTGGGGAAGGCTCAACTTTGTATCCTATTGGATGCTAAGCACTTTGTTAGCAGTTCGATAGCTAAGCCACGATCGCATTGCCCCAGCCTGTTTCACTTTTCGCAACGAAGCGGTGTTCACAACACTCAGACTGTGACAGTGAAGCGTTTTGCCTATTTTTTTAATAGGCGGAGGGCTGCAGAGAGGAGCACTACAGTTGGAAAGCACAGTGACACAGAGCAGTTAAGTCTTGTGAAACAATCAGGAGCTCAGCATGAACGACAGAAGGACTCGATCTTAATATTTTGCTTCAGCTTCCCTCTGAAAAGAGTATTTCTATAAAAGCGTGCATGTTTACAGTTTTAATCCTTAGATTAAAAACACTTTGTGTGCTGTATCTCACAAATCTAAGGTAAGCTTTTTTCATTCCTTCGTGTTCGAAAATCAAAAGGTAATCTTTGCTTTGCCTAGTGCTTTAGTGTCTCAGATTACATTTAATCTGAGATTTAATTACCTCAGATTGCCTCGTAATGGCTCAGGGGAGCCTGTCTTTTATTTTTAAAAAAAATACTTTTATTTACCACTGGACAACACCCTNAAGAATCTGTTCAAACCAGGTGACCGAGAGAGAAGGTAGGATAGAAGATCTCCACGTAATTTACCTTGTTTTTCTGAAAAATATGTGCACTTCTTATTGACCTTGAGAGGTTTAGCCCTGCGTAATGGCTCCCAGGTTACGCTCTGCATCGTACTGGGGTGCTGCTGTCTCTGAAGGGAAAATGGCCCATGTAGAATAACCACAGCACTTCCAGCACTACTTAACCATGTTTCATTTTGTAGAAATAAAATGGATTAAAACATGTATTTTTCTCAAAAACAACTGCAAAAATTCATGGAGTACTCATAGATTTGAATAATTATATTAATTGGCTTACTGCATGAATTGAGCCGTATTAATAAAACACTAGCTATAGTCACACACGTCTGGGAATTGAAGCAGTTGAACTAATCTTCAGTAAGACCTTAACCTTTTCTTCATGTCAACAGTTACTGCTTTCACTAGGTGGCACTTTGTCTCTCTTCATCACAATGCTAGGTTTGCTAAAACTCCTTAATTCAGTCAAATGCCCACTCTGTCTCATCCCCCTCATACAGACTTGTTCAAATCTTACTATTTGTGTTTACAGACAGTGAATGAAGTAATAAAATCTGATTAATAAAGCTTTTTCAAATGAAGATGCATGAAGCGGGAAAGCTTTGCAGCGCAGCCCACGTACACCCTGTAAAGAGCGGAGGACCTGTTTAAAAAGGATTACACATGAAAAATAATTGTGTGAAAAATGTTTTTTTTTCCTCTCGCCCCATCCCAAAGGATGAGAAAAGTGAGTGTATCGTTACTAAAGATATTTGGAGACTGATGATATTTCTAACAAGAGTGTAAGCCAAATACTAGAGTGCAGCTCACTCTGTTTAACACCAATGAAATTTCCCCATGTAAATTCAACTACAGATTGTATTCTTCATTTCAACTTACAATTGAAAAAAAAATGCTGCTATGAGACAGTCAACGTGTGTCCTGTTCACCTGCTAGTAAATACGTAACCAGTGTGTTAAAAAATGCACCAGAAGTAGGCGTGTGAGACCATACTCTTTCCTTCTCTACCTAGGTTTTCTTCCTTGCCTGTTCCACCATTTCTCCCTGTTTTCCCTTCACCTCCTTTGACAGTCGCCCACTGTGAACGTGTGATAAGATTCAGCACAAAACTTGTGAGTACAAGCTACATTTTTTTTTTATTTGCATTGAATATTTAATGTCAGAAAACCAAAAGCAATTAAATAAATAAATAAAAATAGTGGATTTGAGTTAGAGAACACTAGAGACAGAAACAGGCGGTCATAGCTGCTCTTATTCTTGCTTTATCTTCCAGATATTGGCCGTTATATGACTATTTGATCCTTCATTATTTTACTTTTTAGTTACGATGCTGTAAACAACTTTCACAGAGCTTGCGTAAGTACTGGTATCAGCAGGGAGAGCTTTGTTAGCATTTGCAATAAAACTAAGTCACAACACCTCTGTGGGAAAAAAAAATAAATCATTTGTGTTTATAAAACAGCCATTTGTCCACTTGAGGGCATTTTCCAAGAAACTGAATAATTTCTAACTATATGTAGTATATATTGCTTTCTCAAGAAAGAGAGATTCCTTGGGATTTCTCATAGATTGGCATGAAAACACAAACATGTAATCCTATTTCGCTCATTCCTAAGGCTGGTAAAAGTTTAGGTAAAACGTGTTCAAGCACATTATTATAAAAAAGCGTGTCTATGCCTATGTGTATGTATACGCGCATGCTACAGAGCATTGCAGACTGTCGCAGGTAAACGTTTTGGCCCATTCTCTTCAGTCGTATTCCTTTTCATAACAGTGCTTTTAAAGATCTGCGTTCCCTCAAGAGCTTCTCTAGCTATAACAGCAGCGACATGGAATTAGTATCTGCACTTATCATTTAAAGAATATACTTCCTCCTCTGTTCAAATAAGTAATGATAAAATAACCACCATTAGAGTATTTGAGTTCACATGAAAGAAAATATCACTTTATAATAATCACTAGCCTACAGTAATTAACATTATACTATAAACTATAACAGAACTATATAATATAACATAAAACAAAGCGATGTCTCTTCATTGCTTGTCCCACGGATTTCCTACCGGCTTCCATACGAAGAATAGAAACTCTATTTCAAAATACTGTGCTGTTTTATAGCTGCCATATGTTGCAATTTGCCAAGTGAATAAATAAACTGTTCACCTACCTGCTTTTTAGTCATTACTGGCTGTATAAATTTACACATATTATTACATAAAATTAGTACAGTTGTCCAAAATATTCCCGCATGGAACACTGCCAGGTTTTATATGCTAGAGCTGAAATTTTCTATGACAAAGACATATTTGTGTTGGAAGTCTAGGTTGGTTTTTTTCCAGTCTTAAATTTCAGAATATAACTCTGACCACGCTGGCTTTTCAGCTCGTAGGTGAAGTTCAGCTTGGAGTCCCCTTTGTGTCAGGGATATGTCTTTTGCTATTTCATGACAGTTTCCTCAAACATGTTTCTTTTGAAAGCCAGCATTCAACAGATGTTTCTCAGTATTTAGGAGCTGAAATTGGTAAAAATTCCATTCTCGCTGAGCATATCCATCCCTTTATAGATGATTTCCCTATAATTATAATTCCATATTAAAAGTCCCTGAGGAGACAGTACTGACAGTAAGACTGAGCACCAGTACAACCCTTAGTTCAAATCCCAGATGTTTGGCCAAGAAAAGCAGGAATCTGAAGATTGCAATGCTAGTGACTTATCCTGAAAACAACACGGGGTGGGATTCGTTGTCTATATGGTACTTCTTAAAAATTGTATTATGTTTTTGAAGCCTAAAGAACTGCATATCATATCACAGTCCTGGCAAAAGACTTCTGTGGAAAATATAATACGCGACCATGTAATCAAGACTTCGTTATAATGTGCATTTGGAGTGGGACCTGTGAAAATTATGCAATGAGCATTCATTCTGGCAACTTTTGAATCATTGACATTGCAACCTTAGTCTTTTAATGTAATATGAGTGTTTGTATGCATAATTGGTATAAAATGAATGAAAATGACATAGAAGACTCCTTAATGGTCCCAGGTTGATGTCTACCAACAAGTCAATTAACATTGAAGATGTTTTGGAATGAAGGAATGGCAGATGAGGCTTTCTTAAGGGTTTTAGACACTTTTAGAGAGTAAGATTTAAAGTCAGCCTGAAAAGACTGCTATCATACATTTGTTTCCTGCAAGAGGAACTTTTTTAAAATTTATGCACAAAATTGATTTTTCAAAGCAGTGAATACAGTCTTTGACAGATTTGTGACACAGAATGAAAGTTTCAGTGGAGACTATAATCTCCTTTGGGCTAAAACTAGGCTGAACACTTCTGAGGATGAGATTGTGGAAGAACGTAACCTGGAAAACAGTAAAGGAACAGTTGATGGATCTATGCTTCATGAATTTGACTAGCTTAGCGGGTTTTTTAAAGTCATCTATTTTTTACACAATATAGCATGTTACAGCACACAATTCTGCTGTGTAGCTACATGGTGGATGACAAAAAAAAATTCCTTTTGTTGTTTTAAATGAGATACCTGGTAATTTAACGAGGTGCCTGCTAGGTTTTATGTTAAGGGAAACTGAATAGTTTTTCCCTTTTCACCTTCTCCATATTATTCATATCTTTCTTCGTGTCTTTTCCTAAGAAATCCTAATGTATGGGATTTGTCCCAGATCAGTACCGTTCTCTTCCTCTGGCTATCCTTACTGCTTTTCTCTGTGTTTTTCCTAGTTCTAATTAGTCCTTTAAAAATGGACTTTAGGAGGCACTAAACCTGCATAGGGTTTATAATTAGCAGTATATAATGGATTTATACAGTGCCCTTTCCTTTTTTGCTATCAACTTCTTTCCTAGTAAGTCTCAACATACAATTTTCTCTTTGGACTAGAAATGAATATTGATTGACATTTTCAGAGAACTATCCGTGACTTCAAAACCTCTTTCCTGACTATCAACACATTATTCGGAGCCATCTCTGTATATATTTCACTGGAGTTATTTTCTCCATATGCATTCAATTCACACCAGATTTTATTTGCCATTTTATCACTAAGTCATTTAATGTTTTGATATCTTCCGGCTGCTCTTCATGGTCCACTCTGGATTTCACTGCTTTACACTTGAAAATCACAGGTCCTGATGCAGACTTCTGTGGACAATTTAATAGCTTTCCGCAATTTGTTTATGTCCATTTTTTTGGTTAGTTTTTTCTTCAGTTATTAACACATGAGGAAAACCAGCTCTCTTGGCAGCATAAATTTATTAGATTTCAAAAAATAACCCCTTTAAAGTCAAATATACTGTACCAACTTTTTTTGCAAACATTTTGGTAAGTTATGGAACACAGGGTCACCCAGTCGGACTGCTAACAAAGCTCAAATTGTGCATCAAAGCTGCGCATGTCACCTACCAAAATCAGAAACACAGAGCGTCCAACAGCTTTCTGGCAAACTGTTGCAAATGTGACTTTCTAATAAATTATTAGTAAACAGTATTTAAGTGAAATATGAAAATAAAATAAGATAGAATTTGGTAAAAATAACTTCCAAATTGTGGACCAGTATAGATTCTTATATTTCTCGTGGTAGCCGTGCATACTCAGACATGAAGATCCTCAAGCAGGCAAGAAAACAAGAGAGTTAGAATCTGTGTGTGTCTGTATCTATATCCTATTAGTTAGAGCTTTTATATAGGAGTCGCAAATTCATCTAAGGTAGAGAAGACCTGGGATCGAATCAGACGGGCTGATGATCCATGTAAGTGTTCTGTCTACTTTGATATCAAGGAGGGATGTGACAGCTTCCTTGGGGAAGGGTGGACTTTGGTTATATATCAGCACTAGAAGAGGGCTAACAACTGAGAACTGGAGCAAAAGTAGGTGACCAACACTGAAGTACGTACCATTATGCCTGTACAATGCAATATCTGTCTTAGAGCTGACTGAAACTGGAAACAGTATAATCATGAACATGTTAATTAGCCTCACCGAGCGACCAGGGCCTGCCAGCTCAGGCACGGTGCCACACTAACATAGGTTTGTTGCTTTTGGATCCCAAGTCTCTCGATTTGGACCCATATGACACTAAGCAAATGTACCAGCTCAGAGATATCCCTTCAGAGGTCCCAGACCGTGCTTTCTTAACATGCCCTAGGCATCCTCGAAACTCCCTTGGTGGCCCGCAATGCATGAAGACATTTTTTCAGCTGTACGTCTATGTAACAATTTATATGGAACTAATTGCTTGAGATGTGAAACTTTATCAGCTATTTTGGTTTAGCCATAGTTATATAACAAACACTTCATGGATGACACTGTGTTCGTCTTTCAAATTTGCTGCTAACTGTGCTGCTTCGGTTGTTCGATGTTGTGTTTGCCTTAGTAGGACAACTCAGGTAGTAAATGCTTTCCAGGGAAAGAACCTATCTATCTAATCTAATGAGATGTTTGACCTCCAACATGCTAATAAAGCCACATTAGTAACATGATTGTCTTTAAAATAAATACGGGAGACACAGGAGTATTTTAAAGAACAGAAAAGTACTATTTCCATCAAGTAGTAATAAAGGAGTTAATAACGCTAAGAGATTTTGAGAAAAGGAATTATATTTAGACTAGTTTTTAAGGAAGTACATTGTTCCATAGTATTTCAATGTTTGAGACTCATTTTCAGCCATTCTATTTCTCAATCTTATTCTCTTTGTTTTACAACTCTTGTTTGGACAGCATGTTATGTTAGTAAACATGATCTTACCAGTGAGATTACAGAAAAGAGGTCCGTTCCTACTTTTGTTCTCAGTTATACAAATTCAATGTCAATTGAGCTCAATAGGGTTACTTCTGGAACACTCTGGCATGTGAGAGATGTAAGTGTGGTACCTGGAGTTCTGGATAGGTGTGTGCGCTTATTTCCACTCCAAGTCGAACATATGGAATACTCTATGTAGATTAATTAGTCTCAAAAAGTTATAAACAAGAAATCATAATGCAAAACATTCAGACGGACAGACACGCAGACCAAATACTGCCAGTAATTCCTGCAATACAGTATCTCAGTAAAAACCAAAGTACATCATAGAGGCTTGCCAAAGTCTTTCACTTGTAATGACATTACTGGAAAATCCCACTGAAGTTCAGGTGGATGCATATCATGCGTCTCTTTTCCCTTGCTAAACCTGAGGAAATTAGTTAACAGGAACTTTGTGATGCTCCAGCTTTCAGAGGCCATTGTTCAACTTCGTATTCCTTCACACTCCGTTATCCTTAGGCAACATGAGGAGAATTTAATATAATCTAAGGAAGCATTAATACCTACAGTCTTCTCTAAGCATCAGGGAAGTTACTTAGACATTTGTGATCAGCTATTTTCAGAATTTCCACTTGAAGAATCCAATAAGCACTTGAAAATACCTTATATAATCCCTGTTAACAGAGGCCAATAGGAGACACAGAGGTCAAGATTCACCTGATGACCCTTAATTACAACAGGTGTATGAATCAGGAAGATGGACAGTTTCTGCAGCTGCAACCTGTGACAAAGGCCCAAGTAAAATTTCCATGGATTATAAGTTTACATGTCTAGCATAAAGCACAGAGAAATTTGGGATAGGGAAAATAGGAATAGAAGCAGGATAAAAAAAAATAATCAGTTTCCTAATATGGCCGGGATCATTGCTAATTAGAATGGTCTCTTCTAAACGATAAACTTACAGAATAAAGGTTTTCAGCATTACTTCGAGTATTTAACTCTGCCGAACCAGTAGTGTAAGCTGTACTTTTTGGAAAATGTTATTCCAATGTTCTTTTGTATTTATAATGAAGTTACCTGTAAAGTGAACTATACAAACATATTACATACACAGAAATACAAGGAAATCAGCAGTTATAAAAGGGAAACAGAATAATCAAATGCCTGAGTAAGAAAATGAGGCCGTTTAAATGCTTTGTTATGTTTTCCAATCTGTACAGTCAGTCATCTGCTCTCCTTTTTCCCCCTGCCTCATTAGGACGTTGCAAATATGCAGCTGCCTGCTCAATAGAGTTAATGAATTCCAGCACAGGTGCTCTTGATTGTATTGGAGAATCAAAACCCTTTTTCTTTTTCCTACTCCTCTCTTTGTATCTCTACTCTGCTTTACATCTCCTTTTTTTTTTTTTCTTTTGATGGCTATGAGTCGGATGGCTGAAAGAACTGAGGAAAGTTATTTATGATGCCAAATGAAAACAACTCCATGCAAAAGAGTAATAAGGTTAACACAACAGAACTGAGTTTGAAGCAGATTAAAGTTTCAGCAAGCAGATTAAATGCAGGAACTGAGTTTTGCAGACGTGTTACGGACATTGGTGGCAACTTGTAACTTGAGATTTTCTAATGTGTCTGTATTTTTTGACAAGACTTTTGTGGGACTCTGAAGCATTTTGAAAATGTGACGTGCTAAATACAGAAGGTAGAATGGAGAAGACTGAACGTTAAAATGCTGACACCTACCATTACAAATTAAATCCTGTCCCTACTGAAGTTGTGGCAAAATTCCCAGCGGCTTCATTACAGTCGGGAAATCAGAATATTTTTTTTTCAAGGTAGGTAGAAATTAGTTTTGTGTTTAGCTTTACGTGGCTCAGAGTTGCCATTAAGTGCATTCAAGATAAATGTAGTCTTTTATCATCTAAAAAAAGCAGATTCTGGTTCAGGCTTCTTTATCAGAGAAATAAAGCCTTGGATGATATCTTCAAGTCAGACTGTGGTATTAGAAAGCCTCTGAATTTCTAGGACATCTGAACAGAATAAAGGAAATCTCAACTGTATAGAAAGTCTGTACAAGCCAGGAAGCTTGATTTGTGCAAACAGTTTGTGAATGGCAAGTGTCGGCTCACAGACACTTTGCATTGGATATGGAAAATGCATCAGAACTGACTAAATCCCGCACATTTAGTTGCCAGCAGATTAAAAGAAAAATCCAACAAATTAGAGATCGTTTTGATTTACCAACAAGGAATGGCATTTATGTGAATGAGGATTCACAGTGGAGAGAGTCATGCAGAAGCTGGCCGCTGTCAACACATTAACAAACGAAATGCAGGATGGAACAGGGATAAAGTTGTTTAGCACCATCCAGTTAAAAAAAAAAAAAGAAAAAAAGAAAAACTCATGTTTTCAAAAACAAACACAAAAGACGACCCAAATGCAACTTGTCTTGCACTTTCCACAGTCACAAGCTGAAAATAAAAGGAAAATTACCTGAGACCACTGAGAAAGAGACGTGAAATTTCAGAAATGCTACATCATGTGAAATACTAAAATAATAAGCCATACCAAAAGGAAAGACTAGAACTAAGAATTGTTATTTAAGGGTTTGGTAAAACATGACAAAGCTATCGACTCATTCTAGCATGTGATTCACCAGATCAAGAATGTTTGTCCATTAAAAATACAAAAATGAAGAGGAGATAAGACAGTTTAGCTAATATTTAGTAATGCAGATGGAAGTTCTTATCTTTGGGTTAATCGGGCTAAAGATACTGTGGAACACACATTAATACAGAGCATCTTATTTTCAGCATGAATGAGCAACTTATCTACAACAGTTAGACCAGGATGGGAACTAGACTTGCACAGCTGATAAACGTATACTGGATCCTGCTGTACAGATGACCATCGTCGTATGAACTCCAAACCCAGAATATGATAAGGCTGTACTATAAGGCACGCTTCCGAAGGCTCCCGAAACCCAAAAGCTGAAGCTTTATGAGTGGTGACTGTCAGGGCCTCGTTGGCGCCGATGGCTCCGCACAGCCTCTCCGAGCGGTGCGGTTGGATTCTGACTCCGGCCTCTGCAGTCCCGCAGCTGCCCTCAATGCTCCCGGACAGCGAGGAGCTGTATGGCACTGCTGCAGTCGTCAGAAGTTTTTCTAAAATGCAATTTAAGATCTGTGTTCTAGGGACTGTTGATGGTATCTTCCCATAGCAGGAGTTCTGGACTGCAACTCTAATGAGATTAATACATACAGGATAGACAAAGTGAATAAATCCTGTCCTTAGCTAATAGCTGGATGAGCAAAGCTCTCTCTTCAAGCTTTCATTTTCAGGTCATGGTATTAAATCACTCATGCTACCTACCTAACATGCCAGAAACTCAAAAGTCAATCAACCTCGGGTGGGTGGCATGCAAGCAAAAGCGCTTAGGCAATGTGGAAGACAGGTGAGGTGGGAACCGATTCAACTCTGGTAATACGTTTCCAGCTTGTTATTGGCATAAGAGGAATCCAAGGGCTGAATTAGACAAAATACTTGATGCATTTAATATTCCAGAAGAAAGGTGTGCTGAATACAGTAAACTGAAGATAGCAGCAGTGGCACTGATGGATCTTGCCTTGCCAGTTAGCCTTGTACTGTTTCAGAGATGCTGTTACTCAATTCAAATCCATAATGTATAATTCCTTTTGTTGCTTCACACCATGCCAACAAGTAAAGCGTGTACTGTCTAATGAGTGTAATACGGTAGTGCGTAACCT
This sequence comes from Steatornis caripensis, assembly GCA_013398225.1. NCBI lineage: Eukaryota > Metazoa > Chordata > Aves > Caprimulgiformes > Steatornithidae > Steatornis > Steatornis caripensis. Next base: position 140,343 of record VZSC01010402.1, read on the forward strand.
TTCAGATTTCTGTCTGGATGTCAGCACACTCTCCTACACAGTTCAAGAAAGCAAAACTTTAGAGAAAAACCTGCTTTCGCTTAATCTGTTATTACTCATAAAATAAACATCAGTTTTCCCAAAGTACCGGAAGAAACACGTCTAGAAACACAGAGTTTATAGGCAAGCCCTGTGCTGAGCATTGCCAAGTTGTTTACTTGTATTATTTACTTAGTGCTTTATTTCCCATGAATGGATCCATAAGAAAATAATATGCTTCCCATTTGGTAAACAGTGGCAATCCTTCTCATGCCTGCTCCTTTCCACCTCTTCCTTTTATCGTTTTAATAGAGATCGTATCACACAGCTTTTTGTTCGCTTATTTGTTATTATTTGTCTGCTACTGTCCATTATGTATCGCCAGGCTTGCCAGAAGGGCCTAGGGTAATGTTATTGTTCTGTAAGTAATTGCGATGTCCTCAAGGCTACGCGAAAGGAGATGAAAATGATCTTTCTGCCCCGTGACTCATCATCGTAAAGACTGTTAAGCAGTTATTTTCTCACAACAGCTCCCGATGCCTTCATACTGCAACTTTTCCAGTAATTGAGACCTATTCAAAAGCAGTGTTAAAATGCTTTATTGCATGGGAGAGGTAAACCAGAGCTATTATCTTCGGTCTTAAAATAAGAAGAGAACTGAAAAATAACTTAAACTTCGATTCCCTGAGCTGATGCTGCGGTTATGTTTTCTAGATACGAGTTAGTTTTACCTGAATTAATTAGATAGCTGATTTCAGAGAGAATTGTAGTACACCAAGATGCAATTTGAGAGAGTGCTAGTTATCCAGTATATTTTCAAATTGTGACTAAGAGGAACTACCTGCCAAATGTCATGTTTACGTCCCTATCAAAGGGGATTTTAATGTTTCAAATCGAAGATAAGTACCCTGGAACTGAACAAAACGAGGACCCTGGATCCATGGTGTGATCATTAAGCTTAGTCACCAGCTAATCAAAACTGTGAATTTCTGTAAATATGCAGAAGGACCAATTTTCACGTGCAGGAGCAGCTCAGCAACTAACGTGCATCTAAGCTAACAAGGAACAAGAAAAAATCTCTAATGTCTGGAGAGAGTTTTAGAGCAAGACTCACATGCACAAGTTCTTTTGAGTCCCTGTAAAATGCAGCGACAAATTTCTGCTTTGTTTTAAAAACGCGACTCAAAGTGAAACTACCAAGCAGTACAGAAGAGCTACGTTCGTGTTGCCAGGCAAATGCATGTTTTGCACAAGCTCTGAAGCAGGCTTTCACGGAAAGCATAGAGGAAAGTGGATATATTAAGATGAATGGAGCATACAATTTCAGTAACCTTGAAACATCTAAAGATCTTGCAGTTCTCTCCAGGCTAACAGTTGTAAATTCAAGAAATTCAGAGTTAAATATATGTATACAAGAAGGGGAAAAAGAAAAAAAGCTAATATGCAATGAATGCTAATATACAAGCATATTCAGACTATCAAAAGATTAAAATAGAACCTGACAACTATTCAGCTCCCGCCGTTGCATTTTCTGATTTACAGTCCTGCTAGTGGAAGAGGGGAAGATGATCCAACTCAGAAGCAGAACTACAAAATGGTAATGGGCTCTCCCATCTCCATCGCTACACTTGTCTGTCCCTTTTAGAAGCCATTTGCACTCCCCTAATATTAGCTAATTTCTTGTAACCATAACTAATATCCTTCTCCTGTCTATAAAAGGATTTGTGTAGATACACGCAATGAATCAACTCAGAGCATAAATGGACTCAGAAGTTTGGAGCGATCACATAGCAGACTGTTTCAGAGAAGCGTTTACATATATAATTACTTTGAGAACTAAAGCTGCATTTAAAAGCTTCTTTTTGCTTTACAGATATTTGTAAATATCGTCACTACGACACCTTTGGAGATGAAAAGAACCCCTAAGCAACCCACCAAAGTGAATGACAAAGAAAGAGTGGCTGCTCCTGTATGTCCATAACTGTAGCTGGGTTCTTTAGCAGCTGCAACTGAGCTCGTTTGTATTTAGTGCTTGCTTTAAAGTGCCATAATTTTAAACTACCATAATATTTTCATTAATAAAGATATCCCATTTAAACATCTGACAAAACATCTGTAAAAGTAAAAGTAATTTACTGGAAAGATCTTTTTACTATCGTGTCCGATTTCTCCCAGTAAAGTTTTAGTCATGGCTATTGAGATGTCTCAAAGTAGATATTTTTATTAACGAGAGTATACGCATTAACACCAACCTCTTATGCCACGAATGATTAGTCAGGTTTTTGTGCATGTGAAGCGAGGATGGCAAGAAGGAGAAAGAAAGGAAAAGTGGTCTCTTGGAACTTTTCTTCCGCTCACACCAGTAATCAAATGCCATGAAAGGTTGTAAGATGCCATTCTGTAACCTATTTCTCTAGGGGTTAAGGGCGGTTGACTGTGGCTGTCCCAGAGACCAGAAATCCTCTGTCTGTCCAGGGAGTATGCATAAGCACTCTTTAATTCAGAAAGGAACTTGCTTAAATCAATTGTCTCTGGAATTCATGTGAATCGTATTTTCAACATTTGAAGGTAAATGTGATTATACAAATAGTCTTGGCATAAATTTCTTGGCACATGAAGTTCCCTTTTTTGATGAAATCGCAATGAAAGGAACTGCTAAGAGGGTGTAAATTACAGAGATAATGATTAAGCCACAGTAATACAAATCATCAAATGAAAGGTTGGTTTAAAATGTGACTTTTAAATTGTTTACATTTTAATAGCCTTGAAGGACTTCTATTTAAAAACGACAGAAAGTCTGCTTTTTGTGCTAGTGTTTATGTGCGGCATTTTCTTTATAGCAGTATGCAAATGAATCTCCCGGTGAAGGTTTCTCTGTAACGGCATAGCTTCTTATCTGATTCAGAGACTACTCGGCATTACTTGGCATTTCTCTAAAGGCAGCTTCCATAAGTGAGGCATGGTGGGGGCCAAATTATCTCCTGACCCTGCTGTTATCTCCAGGCTATTTATTTATTCTACCTGTCAGACACAGAGCAGACCTAAGAACCTGCAGTTACTTCTTATTAACTGGAGCTAAGAAATTTGACTATTGCCTAAGAACCCTTTTTTTTTCTTTTCTTTTCTTAAAGATGTAATGAGTGAGATTCTCTTCTTGAGCCTTCTCTTTTCAACAACAGTTCATTTGCACAGTGTTTTGCGTGGGAACTGAAAAAAAAGTTGAGGAAGGGGGAATTTTGCTTGTTTTGAGGAGGTTTTCAGGGTTAATTCTAATTCTTTGCTCATAGACAGTCTGCATAGTTTACTTTCTTCTCCAAGTGAATGAATCCTGATGAATACGTCAACCTCCAACAAAACTTATATAGTTCAACAGAATGAATTTTCAGATTTTGACTAATCCCTTATTTTCCTATAGGTCATGTGGGCAGCTTTCTTGAAGAATAAAAGTCACTAAACTCCCTTGATGCAGAGAAGCGGGGAAACGGAAGACGTGGCATTCCTAGTTTTATTTGTTAATGAGATTACGCTGGTATGTCTGAGAGAAAACCTCTGGCCTGAAGGGTTGCATTAGCTGTGGGAAAATATCTTTTGTTCCACACTTCAGTAAGATACTAGAAGCTGCATCATTTGAAAATAGTCAACTATAATTGTATTCAGAACACATGACCAATATTTATTATCGCTAGGAGAAGAAAGAGAAGTAATTGCAAAATTTAATGTCAAAAGACTGTAGTTCTAGTAAGACAGCATCAGGGAGGAACTCAAGCAATTAGGGGCACAGACTGATGGCTGTCAGGAAGTTCTGGGGTTTGGACAACTGTTTCAATAAAACACAAAAATAATAAGTTGCTTGGGGAAAAAAAAAAAGAGATGTATTTATTTCAAAGCCACAATGAAAAAGTTCAGCCGTGGTCTCCTCACTGCTTTCAGCCATAGGAAGAGGCTGAGCAGCCAGGCGTGTAGATCAGACTGCTGCAAAGCAACAGACGGTTTAACACCCTGATGCTTCTATGTCTCAGACTTCTGTATCGCTACGAAGAAAGCTGGATGTTGTGGCCCTTGAAAGAGGGAATAACTCCATCTCAAATGTGTTACAGATAGAGGAAAAACAGGCTGACAGCTGTCTAGAAAGGGGAGATACATTTGCCAGGCTAATGTAAAAACCTCCGGGTTGTTGGGAGGTGTCCGAGGAACGGGCTGCAAGTGCTCCGCAGGGAATCGGTGCGGTACAGCTCATCACCCTAGCTTACCATTGGATTGATTTATTTATTTCCAGAGCAGGCGCTTGTATTAACTTCCCTTCTCCCCTTGCATTTCTCCAGACTCTCGGTGTTTCCTTACCCTTGTGCTGGAGCGGAGCCTGAAATGCTCCGCTCTCCCACAGATTGCCATAGCGACTCCCAGATGTTATGCTGCGCTCCCAGCTCAAGCGAGGTCAGCGGCAGAGAAAACAAACGGCCTCAGAGTAAGCATTACTCCGCCTAAATGAAAGTAATAATAATGAAAATATTATAAGACAGAATAATTATAATCTGAATACAGACAACTTCCGGGAGAAATCCCTTACATTCAAGAAAAACTGATAGTCATCATGTAGCTGCTCATTGCTATACATCAAATGCAGTTACCAAGATATAAAACAGGATGAAGCTTCTCATGTGTTTCTATGAGAAGAGGTTGCTTTCCCCAGTGCTTGGCAACCCAGACTGCTGGCCTGCAGCAAAACTTTTACCGTGCGTACGCAGATAAACTACATATGTGAAGTAGAGCCACCACTGTTCCTCGGAAGCTAATTTGTACGTAAATAGAACGGCTCACTATTGCAGATATGATGAGTTTGATGTGTGATAGTTGCTTTCTTTGACTGTGTGTATGATTTATCTGGAACTGCCCCCGTGTTCAACATTTAAAAATTGTCAGCTGTAATGTCAGGATGAAAGAAAAATGGAAGAGGCTACACTGCAATCAATTTGCTTCTGGCACAGCGTATGTTAGTGACATTATGTGAGCATCATATATTACAATTGCCTTTCTACACATGACTTTAAGGCATACTCATGTCAGTGAGGGCAGAAACTGGAAGGCTCAAGCTGTTATTTTCCGCCCTTGCCTATTGACTGCAATATGTCAGTGCACAAGAAGTAGAAGTGCCACAACCTTGTGATCAGGAGTTGAAATTGCTCGGTTCAGGGAAGACATCCCCATTTAGAAAAGGGCCACCCCTTCTTATGGATCGGCATATAAGTAGTCAGAAGAGATTGGAGAATCCTGCTTGCAAACAAAAATGCAGAGAAATTCTATACACCCGAAATTATTTAGGAAGTGAGATGGAAATTAGCTGGGTAAACGTCCCGGTTGCAATGATATTGCGAAGTCCCAGATTTAAGAGACAGAATTCAAATGCAGGATCTGTAGTTAAATAACTAAGTAATACTGTAGCATCTGGCCTCTATATGTAGCACCTTCACGTGAAATGTCGCCGGGCTGAGTAGAGTGAGGCTGGACATTCTTAATCAGTTAAGACCCGATAAGACCATCACCACATTAGAATAAGGAGATGTATAGGAGGGAATTTTGTAGCATAAGATTTGAGAGTGTATTCTGTAATGGAATGATGTTCACGGAAATAGGAACAATACCAGCACAAGTATTACAATAAGAAATTTCTTCTCTGTCCTCCCCTATTTGAAAGTTGACTTCCAGAAAAATGAGTATACTTTCAAATTAAGGTTAATCCAGCTGTTCAGCAAACTACCATTTTCCCTGAACAAATCAATGGGAGAAAGAAAGTGAAGCACAAAAATCTTAATTTTACCTTCCTGTGTCTGTGTGGAGCCAGGGCTAGATTGAAAACATAGCAAATTATTTACTTTAGTTACAGATGATGAATTCAGGAAGTTTTCGCTGTAACCTGAAAGATGCCCCAAACAATTCCTGCACAAAATTGATTTTTTTGAGGAGAATAGAAGGGAATTTTGTATCAGAGACCGGTTTTTTACACTGTAAAGTAAGCTGGAAAAGTTAGGCACAAGAAAATCTTTCACAGCTTGCAGCCACGTTGTGTTAAGAATCACTAGGCAGAAGGATTAAGTCGCAAGTTTGGAACTGGATGAAACAGTGTGCCTCACCTGTGAAGGCTTTCTAAGTTGTCATGGCGCCTGGTTATTCTACCTGGCAACTTCCTACTTCTATGTAAATTTGCAGCAGTAAGGAAAAAAGCCAGTTTTCCACTATCGTTGCAAGTCTGGCAGTCTTTTGCTTAGAATAGGAGGGTCTGCTTCTGCTTCGTCATAAAGGTTAGAGTTTGTGATTAAGCTACCCAAGGTAAAAATTCAGGTCTACTAAGCAGTGATTCCATGGCAACTATATTTCTTTCTCTACCCTCCCCTTTGCAGTTAATCCAGCCTCTCCTCTAGTTCCTAATTGGTGTACAGCACGAGTATGCACATCCATTCCAGGATGATGGATCCATCTTTTAGAACAGGCATTAAATAAGTGGAAAGATCATATCACGGGCTGGGTTTACTGTGAGGGTGCCCGAGCCCTGGCCCAGGCTGCCCAGAGAGGCTGTGGAGTCTCCTTCTCTGGAGAGATTCAACCCCGCCTGGACGCGTCCCTGTGCCCCCTGCGCTGGGGGCACCTGCTTTAGCGGGGGGGTTGGGCTGGGGGATCTCCAGAGGGCCCTGCCAGCCCCTGCCGTGCTGGGGTTCTGGGATTCTGTGTCTAAATGGTAAGAGGGATTTTAGTATTCCTGGTATAGGCGTTGTTACTGGGAGGGGCGTCGGGGGGAAAGGGTCCCGTGTCCACGCACTGGTCAACTTAGACCTAAAAATATAAGATAAACAAAAAGCTGTGTCTTGTCAATCAGCCTTTTCTTTTTTTTTGTGCATCCATGCTTTCACTAGAATTTTAGTGATGCAGATGAAAAGACCTGCCAAGACTCTGTAGCAAATTAATAGCAGAGCCCAAAATAGTTTTGCATTTATCACCATCACTTTCTTCTCCTTCTTGCTAGCAGAAATATTGTCAAGATTCAGTTTATGCTGCCAAGAAAAAATAAACATTTTGTCATTCATGATATATGCATTTAAGCCTTGATAACGGCAATTCAGTAGAATCCATTTGATTCTTTCCCACATTTTATGTATAAATCAATTTGTATATACAAATGAGGTTTTGCCTTGGTCAGCGGTGATCTGTACAACTGTAGCTATTAGACTCAGCCTCCATACAACAGTAAATTGTCGCACTGATTTTTAACAGGTCTCACTGCAATTCTTCAGGGCGTCCACTCCAGGGTTCCTTTCGCACTCATTTCTTTCATATCTTTACGCATGAACATGTTGAAATTCTGCACATTTTAATTTTATCTGAAGAAATGGACATTTGTTTTGATTAAATGCTTTGAGAAGGCTTTTCTTGCTTTATTTATCTGCTGCCAATTTTGCGGAAGTTTAGATGAGAAATACCTCTTTTGCAGAGTCTTACTGGAACCTCAGGTTTGAAGTAATCTGTGAGCGTACACTTTAAAGTGATGTTTTTATTGTACGCTAATGTATATTTTTGAAGTATAAGCCTGGGGATGCAACGATTATTGCAGGACTAAATCTTTGTAACTACTACCTATTAAAAGCACAAAAAGCAAAATATAAAATGCCAGTTCGTGGTTCACTTCTTCGTGGCTGCAAAGACATAAAATTACAGAATGCTCGTGTTTCACACAGCGTTCATTAGTTCAAGGTCAACAACACCTTTATCTTGCATCTCCTTGAACAATACACCTGCCCATTCCTTGGCAGCAAGCGCTCCTCATTGACTGCCTGTCGCAGAAGTCTCTGCATCCTGGAACATAACTCTGAATCTGTTATAAGAGTGGTTTCCAGCCAAAGAAGTAACACGTGGGATTTTACAATACCTACGTAGTCACTACATGTTTACCGAAAACAATAGGGATCGCGACATTTAGCAGCGACACCACCCCTGTGTTATCCGATGATAACGCAATGAATACCACATGACACTTCTCATTCATTTTTTGTTCATTAGATGACAAAACTGCGGTGGGTTGACCCTGGCTGGATGCCAGGTGCCCACCAACATCACTCCCCCTCCTCAACTGGACAGGGGAGAGAAAATATGAAAGGCTCACGGGTCAAGGTAAGGGCACGGAGAGATCGCTTGCATAATTTTTGAGGAAGAGAGATCTTCTTTCTTAGCAGCTGGCTCTGAACAGCATGTAAAGAGTTATTTTGCCGCACTTTGAAGCATTCTGGCAAATTCTGGCAGAAATTTACTTCAAACAGAAATTTACTTCAAACTATACCTCGAACTGTGTATTATTCTTTATTTCATTGTCTATGAAAAGTAGGCTTTCTTATATTCACAGGGATTTACTCCTTCTTTTGAAGGGAAAACAAGAGAGGAAAAGTAAAATACAATTCAAGCACACCAAAGTGTAGTATTAACAGAGGACGGGTTACGTTCACTGGCTTTGCACTTCTAAGCTCTTTGGAGCAGAATGCTCAGTGTTACAAAGAGTACCTCCACTCCCCGGTGTTTAAATTGCATGCCTGCTGAGACCTACAGCCCGGGTGGCAGCTTCCCCTAACCAGCTTGCTCAGCAGGGATTATACATTTAGGAACTATCTTCAGCACAAAAAGTCTTTATACATATAAATCCTATTGAAATAGCCAGCCTAGGATAAAAGTTCTGTTTCTGAAATCCTTTGGTTTAAAGAAAAGTGTTTGAGCCTTCTCCAAATTCTTTATAACGCTGAGTTTGTACTGTGCACCCTAGTGAAGCCAAAGCAAAATTTGGAGTCATTTGAGGAGACCAGGATTAGGCCCTTTATGTGCAGGACTTTTGGCTTGCTTAAAACTCTCGCTGTACTGTATTGCCCTGACCGATTGTAAAGCCTGTTTCTTCACCTTCCACTTTCAATTTTGGGGAAGTTAACCTTAGAGGCTACCTTGAAGCATAGTCTGAAATCAAGGGCCAGGGAAGCTAGCTTTGGGAAAATAGGTTTCTCTTACCTTAAAAACAGTGAAGCTTTGTTTATCAAAACTGTCTTTGGGCAAGTAGTTCAGGGTTTCCGTGTGAGCGAAGCAATTTGAAAACAGCAAGTGGAGAAGGGGTTTCTGGCGTTTTAAATTGACGTGGAGTAAGATGTCTACTTCAAACAATTTGTGAAAACTCATACTCTGTTTATAATGGATTTCTTGGTTTCGTTGCTTGGTGGGGCAGGCAAGAAGTGCTTTCTATAATATCTGCCTAAGGCTGTCTCTTACCTTAAATTTGTACAGTTTCCCTTTCCCGACGCTATTAGGTTTTGTACCTGACAGATCAACTCTGCTAGCTCCAGTAGGAATAAAAATGCCCAGCATTCTAATAAGGGTTACTTTTCAATGCTGAGCACCACTAGGCCTTGCTTATAGAGAACTCAACTCACTGGATTTAGATCCGTATGACACAAATGGGTCCAGAACACATTTCAAAAGTGAAGATGGCTATAAAATCGAACTGTGCTGATACAGATGCGAAAAGCTAAGTTAACAGGAACGTATAGGTATCTTGTTGCCTTTCTTGCAGGCAGGCTTTGCTACCTTCGTTTGTGTTCTTGAAAAATTCTTCACAACGTTAATTTTTCTTTACAGACATTACCGTATTACACCAACAGGAAATGGGGAATTTGAACAACGTACGTAAATCACTTGAACATACAGCTAATACATTAAAAAGGATGGTTACATATGTCTAAAAATCCTTTGTCTTGTTCCATTTGTGAGTTGTAGGAAATGCAAGCAAGAAGACAAGAAAAGTTGACCAAATTCAATAGGAGCTGTGACTGATAAGAAATTAAATTTGGTCTGTGATACCATTCTGTATCAAGCTCCTCCCTGCAGCAGTCAGGAAAGTACCGTGCTGGTTTGATGGGCTGGATTCAAGCAACATAAATAGTCTGTACGTCTGATCTCATTAGAAATGTATTAACGCCTAATTATGTGCCAGTCAAGAGGCTGGCTTGTAACATCCTATGATTCTGCACTCCATCCTCCTTACACTTGTTTTTTCTACTCTTGCTTTAACAACTATGCGTCTGCTTCTCAAAGTCATGTGAACTAAAAAAAAAACAACCCCCAAACACTCAACAATACTTCATTGAATTATAATTACCAGAGTCTGTATTTGGCAAACAGGTTCATATTGTTACATATTTCCTTCTGACAGATTCCAAGTGAAGGAAGGAGGCAAAAATAAGAAGGAGGTTACTTTTCCATAGGAGGGAGAGAAGGAAGGAAGGAGGGAAGGAAGGAAGGAAGGGGGGAAGGAGGGAAGGAAGGAAGGAGGAAAGGAGACAGAAGTGGTGAAGAATTACACAGATTGGGGAAAGAATTGTGGGCATGGCCAAGCCAGTTCCATCTCTGCAGAGGCACACCTTCTGCACCTAACTTTCCCCTTTGTCCTCAGTTCACTTCTTTCGAAGTGGCTAGCTTTAATTCAGGCAATATCTTGAAGTGTCTCATAGTTTGTGCTTTTACTTTTATCCCTTCTTTATATAGAAATAAAAGTATCTAAAATGTCAGCAAAATCATAACAGCAGTATTTCACGCTGTATTAGTGTATCACTAAGCATGCAGAACTTCCTGCAGAAGAAACCATTTTCAAAGCAGCTTTTTCAGCTGAATGGCATTGTAATGAGAGCAACCTGGTTGCGGGTTCAATACATGCTAAGGGAGAAAGAGAACATTCTGTTAAATGGATTCTTATTTGACAAGTGGCTCAAGAAGGCAGAAAATGCAGAATATATTCTGCTACAAGTCATGTAAACAGTTTGTATGGTGCTGCCGTGACTTTTTAACACAGAGGAGGGCACACCAGTCTGTTCTTTCTGTTTCACTTTCCCTCTTCTAAAATCCCCCAAGAAAACAAATAAACAGGCTTAGCCTGCCTAGAAAGGGCAGAGCAATCTCTTGTGGCTACCTATTTGAAAACTCTATTAAATGAGTCCTTTGAAACTCTTGGTAAGAAATTACAGGCATATTAATGAATAAAATATTCTTACAGTAATATAAGGATGAACAGCTGCGAATGTTTGAAATTTCCCAGCAAAACATCTTTTTCACTGGACACTGCATAGTTCCTGAGGATTAAAACTCCTCTCGAATCTTTTTGAATTCACTAGATCATTTTAAGCCTCGTATAGATTTTTTGACTAAACCTGATTCCGAAATATAGACAATATGCTGTATTTGCTTATATGTTCAAATACCTGTGTTTAATACGCTTGCGAGATCTTTCTTATGTATTGTTAATTCACATACCTCGTGCTTTTAAGATACCATACTTCCTGCTTTTCCATAACAGAAATTACCAAATAACCAAGTTCTCATTTCAAGTGAGCCCTAAATTTAAGTACAGTTATTTAGAAGTTGGTAGGTAGGACCATAATAAACTAAATTGATCTTTTAATTTTATTTTCTTTTAACATAATTTAGAAAAAATGAAGTTTTAGTTTCAGTTTTTATATTTTGGTTTTAGTGTCCGTCAATTGTTTATTTGTGGAAAACTATTGAATTAATTGAATAATTATGTCTGAAAACTTGAAATGTTAGAGAAGCTGAGACATTTCAGAACAATGTTTTGTATCGAAGTAACATCCTGGTTTTAAATGGTTTTGTATTTTAAAGAATATTGTATTTGAAAGGGTGGAAAGGACAATAAATAACCTGTAGATAAGAGGAAGATTTCATGTTGTGTCAGAGAATACATTTTTGAACCATGTGCCTTGAAATTCACGTGGTCTTTCTAATTAAACTTTGTAGTTCAAGACAAAATTATTCTCCTCGAATTTTTCCATCACCAGACCTAGTGCTCCAGCGTTCTTTGCTCCCCCCTGTATAATACAGGCCTCAAACTATGTCATTTTTCTGACTGCTGTGTAGTATAAAGATACCAAAATAGATTTAAATTACTTCGCTCAAATAGTGGTAACATTCTAAATGGAATAGCATTACAAGTTGATTTGAACTAGATTTCAATACATTAATTTAAATAATGATGAAGTCTGGAAGCAGCAGCACCACAAGCAGAATAGTGAAATTTGACTCTGCTTCTGGAGTTTAAAGGTATCCAGGCAATTTCCACGTTACTCTGTAGACTGTGCATGTATCTATAATAGCGTTTCACCAAATCGTTCAACGCTAAGCCTAATAATTCCTGTTCTGCTGGACTCTCTAGGGCATATATACGTTTAGACGGAAGTGATGATAACTGCCAATTCAAAGAAAACATTGACCTTGAATGCAGAAAGGCTTATGTTTACTTGGTTTAAAGTATTCCCATTACTCATTCGTCTTCACGGTGCTTACTCTGAGGCAGGATACATCATGCTAACGCTGATAAAACTAAGCATAATCCATACTGTTTAGAGGCAATAGGTAGTACGCCGCATAACTAAAACCATGAGAGCTGCCTGCCTCTAAGGAGAGAAACAGGGAGAAGAATCTGAATTTTTTCTAGTTGCTTGTTTCCTTTCTTTCCTGTACTATTTTTTTTTTTCTCAGTAGGCATCTTTTTGTCCCAGAATAAATACTTGAAATGATGGTTAACTACATGAATAAAGGGCAGCTTAAACTAACTAAATTGCAAGTGATTTACAAAAATGCGCTTTCCCATCTTCTTTACAGTGGAAGAGAATTGCTGCTTTAGCATTTAAGCACATGACATTTAGGAGTACATTAAAACCCACTACAATCCTGTATTTCAGCTAGGAAAATGAGAATAATTAACATGACCATACACTGATATATTTTAACTCTGTCAGGGCGCTTAAAGAGGCAGTTACCTTTTTTTACTTTTGCTTTTAACAGTAGAAAAAAGAAAGAGGAAAACAATTTATCAAGAAAGTAAGTAAAATTCTTATTTAAGGATTTCTTTGGGTAGCAAGCAGCAGATTAGTTACGGAGCCACACACGAAGAATGGGAGATGTTTTGTGTTATCCAATTTATATGCTTATGAAAGTAAGAATTCAGTGGAAAAATAGCACGTGGTTCCATTAGTGGAGACTATTTCCTACTGTATATGAGAAAAGGGACAGAGTTAAGGGTACTGTCTTAATTTTGTCATTTTCTGACTTTTAATCGTTATATTTTGTGGTCTCTTTTAAGGAGACTCTTTCAGCCTCTTTTGAGGACTTTTTTTTATATGAATGGTGAGTATCTTACCCAGTTCTCTTAATTTATTGTAAAAATAATCCTTCTAATTAAACCCTATACCAGAAATCTCTTTTCCAGACACGTCAAGTGCCATTCTAATCCATTCCTTAATGTTCTTAAATCAGAATGTCCTTAATTTACATAACCTCTATTGATTAATTTTTCTAACTGGAAAACTGAAAACAGGCATAATTTCATTTATCTGCTCAATGTCGTACCAATAAAACTGAGATTACAGCACAGGACTTCATGGCTCCCACTCATGAATTCAAGCTGACTAAAAGACAAAACTTCTTTTCTTCCCTGTGTAAAATGTGCCCATGATTCAGTTCTTCACAATTCATTTGTATATAGAAAGACCAGCAATTTACTTTTTTAAATTTTTTTTAACTGGAACAAAGTTGTTAATGCCAAAAAGTGCACTTGCCAACCAAAGTATGTATTTGTGGAATGAGAACTTCCCGTTTCAAAGACACATTCATGTAAATCTGTGGTATACCGTCAGTAAAATAATGCTTGCTATTTGCAGCTACGGTTGGTAATCATCACGAACGTGATCCCATGCAAATCACTGCTTTACACTGTGATTCGAGAGACAAACTTTTTAGCCTGATGGCCATAGGTCTTGTGGTGGTGATACAGCATTTCAGTGTAACAGCTGCTCTTCAGTGCATAAATTTGCAAAGTCATCATCTGAAGTTGTAGAAAAAAAGTTGCACTTAATGTTCATGAACCACTTTAGTTTATTTTAATGAACCTTTGATATTACTATACCCCTGTTTATGGTTTGTTAGGGTAAACGTTTTGAAGCTTCCAGATATTAATTCATGGCTGGTATGTTACAGTAACAAAATGTGAGTGCAACTATAGCAAATTCATATATGTATGTAACAAGAGGGGAGAAGGGCACTGTCTCAATATGACGTATATTATTATCAAAGCTAGTTGCAATAAGCTCAAACTGATTTTTTTTACTGCACTTATTTTATGCTTTCTGAAGTATGACAATTCTGTTTATTTTCAACTATTCATTAATTTAATCAGTGTTCCGTCCTCTTACTGATCCCTTTCCAAAATAATTTCTGTCAGGAGAAAACCTTGGAAGTTAGAGACTTACATAATTTGTGATTTGTAGTATATTCATTGTCCTTTTCTGCTTTTATTATCAGTATTTCTTTATGGATAAAACTTGTTGAAACTATAAATTGTGCTTTGTATTTTAGCATTAAGTCTAGGTCTATTCTGTGTGAGTTATTTAACATAGCAGCAACACGGCAAGGGGCACCGGGCACAACCTGGAGCACGGGCAGCTCCCCCTGAGCGTGAGGAAGAACTTCTTTGCCGTGAGAGTGCCCGAGCCCTGGCCCAGGCTGCCCAGAGAGGCTGTGGAGTCTCCTTCTCCAGAGAGATTCAACCCCGCCTGGATGCGTCCCTGTGCCCCTGCGCTGGGGCCACCTGCTTTAGCGGGGTGCGGGGGGTGCTGGGGGATCCCCAGAGGGCCCTTCCAACCCCTACCATCCTGTGATGCTCCATATGTTTAAACGCTATCATTAGATTTTTGGGGTTTTTTTGTCAAAAGGGGCTGTATTTGAGGTTATCAGTAAGATGAAGCTAGGCTGTATGTGGAAATGCATAGCAGAAGAATGAGAGACAGTCTGCATAAATAGAAAGGAGAGGTTCAAACTGAATTTAAGGAGAAACTTTCACTGTGTGGGCTGTGAGAAGACTGAAACATGTCCAGAGAGGTTGTGCAACCTCCACCTTTGGAGGATTTCAGGGCTTAACTTCATAAAACCCCGAGAAGTCTCTTCTGACCTCATAGCTGACCCTGCTTTGAGCTGGAAGTTGAACTAGATGACCTACTGAGGTAGGTATCTTCCAGTCTTATCCTGTGATCCTATGGTTTTCATCATAAAAATATGTCTTCCTTTTTTAATTTCAGTTCTGATCTGCTGAGTCTCTTCTGGTTCTTAAAGTATAAATGCCACAAAAGTGCCCTATGAAGCCAAGCTTTAGTAATCCATGTTCAGTCTATTGCAATTTTCTTGGGAAACAACCTGAAAAAAATGCAAGATTTATACTACAGGGAGATGTATACAGAAGAAAAATTGAAGGGGACAAAATGTCTCAAGGAATGCATCTAGGACAATTCTCACTGTGGTAGCTGCATACAGGCAGAACGGTCTCGAACCCGTAAAATATTTGAGTTAGAGGGGGGATTGAATGGAGAAGTCCTGCATAGAACTTCCGAAGAAAATTTTGTACTGGCAAAACTTGGTTTTAATCATTCCCATAGATTAAACCTATTTGTTCAATAACCATTGTTTATTTAATAGTTTTCAAATTCCCAGGCCATTTATTCAACTCTAGGGTGCTAGCTGACACTAAATAAGTATCTTTATATTAAATATACTTTGGCTTCATACCCTCCTGCTTTTCTTGGTTTATCATGTTAAATAGTAAGGTGTATTGGTTAATTATAGTAACAAAAATGAAAGCTGCAGAAACATTTTTCTTTTAATGGGATCGATGATTTTTTGTGCTCAAAATGAAAAATTTTCAAACAGCTTAATGTTGAAGTAGTTATTGCCTTAGTGAAAATGTTCTAATCTCTATTTTTGTCTTCAAAAACTTACGGCAGGGAAATATGCTTGTCTATGTTTGGGTTTCTTTTAGTTCCATATTAATTTTTCTTATATTAGAATATATTTTTTACTACTCTGTGAATTAAATACTTGTTACAATTATTTAATACGCTGTTATTATAGACAGAACATGTTATTTGCACTTTCACCAAAGTCAGTATGCTCTTACAGGAGAGAGAGGGACAGAAAGCAGTTGATTTACTCTGAATTCTTTTTGTTCTATTGAGTTCATTTTGAATTAGTTTGGTATCATTTCTCAGGAACAACCTCAAAATCTAAACAGATACAAGAAGATCTTTTTTATAAATACTCCTTGGCTTATGGACACAGATGGCCGCTTTGAGCTAAAAAAGAGAGCATCAGCCATTTTGAGTAACTTGATTTTATTTCCTGAGTAGCAAACAGCTTCCACAATTCACACAGCATGCCAAATGGATGTTCCCTAGAGGAAAAGAAACAAGAAAAGTAATCCAAGCTTTCTGCTGTAAAGCTTAAGCTTCTCTTAAGCTAAGAAAGTGAAGGACTTGTTCATACCTGCATTTCACTGTGTCTGGCACCGTGCAATGAGGTACCATGAAATTTGCATTGTGAAAATTCAGGTATTTTATGAGGAATTTGCTAGATATACGAGAAGCCTGAAATGATTCTGTTCTGCAGTGATCACAAACATCAACCAAACTCAATCAGTGTTGACCTCCAAGAACTTAGGGACAATCCAAATGTCACAGTGATCTAAGGCTCTTATGGTTTCCAGGAGAAGCAAAACATAAGAAGAGCAGTTTACAAGTAGCAACAGAGAAAAGGAGTTTAGATTCCTAGCTGTGATCAGCATCATTAATTTAGTGAGTTTTCATGGATTTAGATTGAGGTTGACAGACATTTCAAGAACTAAACTCCTTTCAAACGATTTGAGATTCCATGCAAAATATTGAATACAAGCTTTAACAAGAAATTTAGCTAAAAAGCTGATCTGTTGGATGCTTACCCAACCTCCGAAGCTGTAAAGGAATTTTAATGTTTGATTTCTTTCCTTCCCCACATATCCGTTTTATGTATTTATAATAATTTATAATAATTCTAGTTTTACAAGCATATGTTGCAAAGCACAAAGCAGTGGTGTATGCATGTTTATAGTCAGCAATTTTCAGCTTTATCTCTGTTTTGTAATAATGCTCTCATTTGTAAGTGGTGATTTTTTACTTACCAATTTGATGAAGACACTGAACACAACTGAAGGATCATTCAGAGTCCAAATGGAGCTCAAAAGCACTGATACATCACTTCTCCCTACATCGCTATATGTATGCTGTTTCCGAGCTCTTTCACTCATCTGCATCTTTCGACCCTTAAGTCCTTTATTTTCCTTACAAACAAAGCATCTCAGCCCATCAGACCCAGCTGCTAGCCAACTGCAATTACACGAACACAGAACCACTTTTGCCTCTGATTGACGCCAGATCCTTGTCATTTTTGGAGCAGATATTTCAATATCAAATCTGGACATTGGAAGCAAAGACAGGCAACGTGGGAGGACTATGGGTCCTATTCACCACTGCTGGGAGTAAATTCATGTGACCAAAACTCTGTTAGAGTTCAAGCTAGCCAGCACCTTGAAGGACAACAAAGAGGGCTTTTTAAAATATGTTAACAGCAAAAGGAGGATTAGAGGTAACATTGATCTGTTACTTGATGAGATCGGCCGTCTCACAAATAGGGACGTAGACAAAGCAGCAAGGTTTAATACCTTCTTCACCTCTGTCTTTAATACTGATTATGAGCCTTGGGCCTCCCGGAGCCCTATGCTAGATGACCATAACTGATGGGATGATAAATTCCCAGCTGACTCTGAACTTGTTTGAGAATTGTTGCCCCAGCTGGATGCACATGAGTCTATGGGGCCCCATGGGATTCATCCCATGGTACTGAAAGACCTGGCCAGTGTTATCTCAGGACATCTCCATCATTTTTCAGTGGTCTTGGGAGCCAAGAGAGAAACTGGCAAACGTTGTTCCAATTTTCAAGAAAGGTAAGAAGGAAAACCCTGGCAATTACAAGCCTGTAAGTCTCAATTCAGTACCTGGTAAAATTATGGAGAAGATTGTTCTGGGAGTTGAAAAACGTTTGAGAGACAATGCAGTCATTGATCACTAGCCAACATGGGTTCATGAGGGGAAAGTCCTGTTTAACTAACTGAATTTCCTTTTACGACATCACCCATCTAGTTGACCAAGGGAAGCCGGTAGATGTGATTTTGGATTTTAGCAAAGCTTTTGATACTGTATCTCACAGTATCCTTTTCGGCCAAAACTTTTGGCACAGAGCTAGAGAAGTCTGTAATACTTCTTGGGTCAACAATTGGCTGACGAGTTGGGCTCAAAGAATTACAGCAAACGGGGTTACATCAGGCTGGTGGCCAGTCACCAGTGGTATTCCCCAGGGCTCAATGTTAACTTTAATATGTTTTATAAATGATCTGGATGAAGGAATTGAGTATGTATTAAGTAAGTTGGCCAATTATACTAGGTTAGGAGGAGCTGTGGACTCCCTCGAGGACAGAGAGGCCTTACAATGAGGTCTCAATAGAATAGAGAGCTGAACAATGACCAATTGTGTGCTCTTTAAAGTTAGAGTAAAATTCTTCACTTCATCAATAACCCACGTTCTGTAGAAATTGCAAATTAAAATCTGAAATTCTCAACAGTGGAAATTTGTAAATAGCTTTTACATAAAACTTTACAAAAAAATTCCAAGTTTCCAGATAGTAACTGCTATGATACATTAACGGTGATTCTATTTCTGTAAATACCAGCCTCCTAATGCAATATATAGTATGACTGATAATGTAGAGGCATTTTACTTACATCAATAGACTTCTGTGTGTATGCTACATCTACAGATAAGAATGTTTTAGAAAGAAAAAGCCTTTCAAAGCAGTTTCTGAAGCAGCAATCAGGGAAGCATACAACTGAACTTACTGGGGATGGAACTAAGATTGTTAAAGTGAAATTTGTCTGTTTAGATGGTAATCACAAGAGTTGTTCCACTTAAACCTGAATTAAGCCTTGAAACTAAATTTTAATTTAACATACTGCTAAATAGAGTACAAAAAAGCCATGAGTACAGGGTCCCCTTTCATGGAGAATGTTCATGAATGTTCTGTGAAGCCTGTTGGCCAGAATTACATCCAACAAGGTTGTTGGACAAGGTACTTTATATAATGAATTATAGAACCATAAGATGTTACGAATGTTTTTTTTCAGCAGAGCATACAACCCTCTGTTTGCAATTCCATTATCCTTTCTCTGGGGAGCCCTTGGTTTCTTTCCATCATTACCAGCAAGTCAGTGACCCCAAAGTGCCTTCTGCCTCACTGTACAAAGCAACAGCACTAAATTTCATTCTCTTTTTAATGTAAAATAGGAAATGCATATACAGAGGGTCATCTCTGTGTGTAGAGACAAGTGCTTAGGTGGAAGCTGGGAAAAAGAATGAAGAAACCAATGTCTTCCTGGATATTTACTTCACTCAGAAAACCTGCTAAGTTCCTATCATCAAGGTATGTATGTATATAGGAATAATACACAATCAATATATATGTGTGTAGGAATAATTTTTAAAACATAAAAGGTTTATTTCTTGTCCTATTCTCTATGTTATAAAATTTACTCATTGTAGATCTTACTTTTGCTATAGCAATAGCTGTAACCAGCTTCAGTAAGAGCCACTAAAAATTAGGGACACAATGAGAGCCACTGTTCTTGTTATATATTCAGGGGGAAAGGACTGAAATTCTCAGAAGAAAATAATAAGCTCACTCTAGGTTTTAATTAGAGAGACTTATGAGGTCCAAATGATGCAAATAAGCTGCTTTAAATCCAGCAGAACTTCCAAACGATACTCCTTTTGAAGATTTAATCGTCAATAAATTACCATCCTTTTATGCTGACTGAAGAATAATCACATAAGGATCAATTTATCACGGTGTCTGTCAGTATATTTAAAGAACAGGAAAAAAGAAAGCTTATAAAATAGCATGACAAATCCTGTCTTTTCAAGTTCCTGGAGTTTTGGGGTTTTTTTCCCCCCACACAGTGCTAAAGAGAACAACAAAAAAATCCTTGAGTCAAAACTATTATATTTTGAGGAGCATACTGAGTCTAGATTCTCGTTGGTGTGTTATACATTTGTAGCATATTATATCATAGTATGTATTTAAATGCACCATTTTATTGTACTAGACAGAGAAGATGTGGCTGTTATAATAAATACGATGCATTTAGTTCTGCTGTGCAAGAAAACTTGGGAACAAAATAACATGCTATACTGCTTCTCCCTCCCTTCTTCTTCTAAGTTCCCTTGGATTTACGAATAGTTTATTTGGATTTATTATCTCAAGAGTTCTGTATGACATTTTCTGAGCTACTTCAATCAACATTTTAATAGCCATATTCACATCCTAATATGAACAGGAGGGCCTGGTGTCATTGGCATTCCAGCACTCGCATAAGCCATCATTATTTTCTCTTTCGATCCCATCTGACATGTTATTTTATACAGCCATAACTATATGGCATATATATGTGGGTTTACCAGTACCAAACTGTAGGCTACAGAGTCTGCATGCACATTGAAATTAATTTATAATTTGATTTAAGAAAGATAGAATATTTACTCAAGCAGCTGAAATTAAGTTTCTCATTTATAATTGAAATACAACAGTAGCAAGACTGCACAAAATTTCAATGGGTAGCAATAGAATTTTATGAACTGTACTCCCTGATAAGTAGCAGACTTTGTATGGATTTATCTCACTGTTTTGCAGAGTTTTGTCATATATAAGCAGTTCGGGCTTCTTGTTCAGTAACCAGTTATGTCGCTGTCATTCCTCCTCATCTAAGGTGTCTTACATTGTGTGTCATTTTACAGGTAATTTTTTGCCTAGAAGTATTTTTCAGCATGCTAATGTGACTTGGAAGCACCACATCCCCCCTGAAAGACACAGTATAAATGTGTCTCTGTGCTTTCAAAAATATTTTGAGACAAGGCTAATTCTTCAGATTATGCAGCAAGACAAAAGCGGTTTTGGAGTGTTGTGTGATAGATGCTGTCTGAAAAAAAACCCCATAGTTGTAAAAACAGTTATAATTCTTTGGAAAAAACTGAATTTTACTTTGGTTCATAGACACTGGTGGGAAAGAAAACCAACAGAGAAAGATGAAAGAGAACACACACAAAAGCACAAGTATTAGCTAATGTTGGAGGAAATTTTCTGTCAAGTTCTCTGAGTAGAGTTTTCTTGGTACATTATCTTTTTCTAAGGGACAACACTGCAAGCATTAGAGTGCAGAGTTTTGAAGAGATTCCTCTCTGAAAAACATGGAGCAGAGTACTTGCAAAAATCAAAGACAACCAACCACCCTGTAATATCTTTGCCTTTTATTACCAAGATAGCTGTCACACCTCTGAACTAGGTTCTGTATCACAGTTATTGTGGCCGTCACAAAAAACATGGAAGTTTCCACGTGCGTTACTAGGGGGTATACCGTCTCCCATCCCGTTTGCTCCGGGAAATCTCAGGTATGCAGAAGAAGGAAGATTTAGACAGATCTTTTTTCTCATGGTCTCCAAGACACTTCCTTCTCTCAGAAGGCACCCAGAGTCATTTTATGTCAGGGGAATGGTAGGTATCAGTATTGTTAGGCAATCTAGCAATATCTTCTAAGAGCTGGGATAACAGCTGTTCAACTGTGTGTCATAAATCTTATTTATCCAAATTCTTTAAGCTTAGAGTCAGGTGCATTTTAAAACTGATTCTACTGTTCCATCACTGATGCTTGTGATGTTCCCAATTGCCGTAACTCGCAGCATAGTGACAACCACAAAGTCCTTGGTGACTACAGATTTATTGCAACACTTTGCATTTATATTTATCCCAAAGGATTCCAAAGTTTCTTATATACCAGGCACACAGCAATCACTTCATCTACCAGTGAATCAGACACCACTGGAGTGGAATACAGCAGATGTTTAACAGCATAAAGCAGTATTACACAACAGTTTTAAGACAGAAAGTGAAAAATGTCTTATCAAAATGGCACTACAGAAGGAATTTAGGAAGGCAGAATGTAATTAAGCTAACTGCAGTTTATACAAGAAACTGATGGTAACATATTATTCTTTCAAAACAATGTCGTAAGATCTTTAGCAGACAAGAGTGATAAGGGTTCGGTTTTATATCTTACCTGCAAAGTCAAACGTTCAGCAGCACATTGGCTTTTAATACAATACTAGATATAATTTTTTTTATTTATTTTTCGTTCAACAAGAAAAGATACTATATAAAGTACATAGAAACTTCATCTAGTTTGGATGAAACTACAGGCTTTGCATAGCACTTTAAAAGTACCATTCATATTTCTTGAATTTAAGGAGGGTTTCAGTGAGGATTCTTAGCACTATTACTCCTGTAGATATGTAGTACATACCTAACGTATGTAACTTTTCTACCTAAATTCCTAATGCAAAAATTTTAATTCATCCCCTGACTATGCAGAGATTTCCTAAAGGATTTGAAAGGGACTACTTTCTAGACATATCCTCTATTTTCAAAGAAGAACACAACTTTATCACAAGCAAAATAGCACAGACTGTAAAGATTATTAAATGTCCATATGAAATTCCTTTGCTTATTCTAATATCATATCTTAGTTTATTTAAAATATTAATAACTTCAGTATTTGTTTTGCCAACTGACTGACAGAAACACAAGTGTAATCTCTTAGTCCCAACACAAAGCAAGATGTAGTTTACAATTAAACAGATCTATGGCAAGTTCAAGAGTATTGGTAATAAATATAATTCCCTGCATTTGTTTCATCTAAGTCAATGCATTTTAAAATTATTTATCCTGTGAACTATCACAGAGTGGAGAATGAAACGTGACTCCTAACTGGCAGGCAGTTGCTCCACCTCCAAAGTAAACATTCGCTGTCAAAGAGTGGAGCGAAATAGTTGTGGATTGAAAGAAGCTAACTCTCTGGTCAATATGATATTTTTAGGTAATATAATGGTTTTTTGCTTAATTAAAGGAAGTTATAACTTCAACAGGTGATGCAAATTAGGAGGCCCTGTCAACAGTCCAGTATAACTGAGCTCCACGACTCTCACTACAGCTGTGATAACGGTAAAATGTGTAGAAGCAGCCCTGGAGATCTTGTAAGGAGTCAGCCAGATAGCCGATCATATATCCACATGCAACACTGGAAACACAAATTTGAGAGCTTTCCATCTGGGATCTTGCAGTTGCCAAATTTGTCACATAAGTGGTCGCAGCAGTTAGGTTCTGTGCCCCAGATGAGAGGGAAAGGCACCAAAGGGAGCTGTTTACCACCCTGCAATCAACAGGAAAATGCGGTGCCAACTGAAAGAGTAATCATATCTACAGCAATATGCTAATGAACTCTGAAAATGTTTAGTAGAATAAGAGAAGTCTCTGGAATATAGAGAAATCAAATATACTGTAGACATTAAATTATACGGTAACATTTGTGATTAAAAATATTCATTAGCCATAAGCTGTCTATAAAAACAATCAAATCAAGCCAACATGTGATTGCGAGATTGCTTGGCTTGATTAAATATCTGTGGTTCTTTCTTCACAGGTAGCTCAACCATTAGTAAAAACATTTACCCTTCAAACTCTTCCCAGAGAGACCCTAAATACAAGTTGGTCTTTTATAGGTAAATATTAGAAGGTTTTTTGGTCAATGAAAAAAGCAAGCTCTTTAATTCAGCAAAAAAGATCCCTCGAGCCTCCAAAACAAAACGAAAATGGCATTTCAAACCCTTGATCATTCTGGGGTAAAAATTTTTAACGTTTCGTTCAAAAATTTTCTCCTAAGTGATTAACAATGCAACAGGTAAAACTGTTTTCTGTCCTGAGCTGTGTATATCTTTGGTAAGACGGAGCATTGTCTTTCTCCACCTTTTCCTTAGATTAGATTCCAAACTGAGCTGAGGCCTGTCTTGCAATGTTTCCGTGCAACATCTGGTACAGTAAACTTGACTACATTGTATAGAATCTACTGTAAATGTCAACAACAACAAAACAAAACAGCAAGACCTATGGATACTATAAACCGAAAGAACAGAGATCGCAAGCTCCGGAAGTCAGGAAACCCGTCGCAACCAAAAGTGATAGACAATCTAGTGCGTTTCTAAGCAATGTAATTAGAAAATAGAAATGATACATAAGTTTCAGGTCTATTTGACAAAGGTGGTCAGTAAAATAATATTAATGAGCAAGTGAATTGGTTGAACCTGTTCTACAACTTTACAAGAGGCAAGAAAACAACCTGAAAAGATTTTTCCTTAAAGTTATCCTAATTCTTTGTTAGACTTCTTTACGGAAGAGAAAGATTGTCTGAAAATATAGAGGTTCTCCTGAACTGACCCTAATAAACCATGAAGCACACGCTGCTAATGTATGTTAATCAGGGAGCCATATGAATTCCATTTGTTATTCTTGAAAATGTGTAGCCTTGGGAAGACAGCAAATTGGGGAAGCTACAGAGTAACAAATCATCCGACTCCTTCTGGCTGTTTGCTCCAGTAGTTCATTAATTCATATAGCAAATGTGTGAAATATCAATATATCATCAATATTAATGTAGTACCACTATGGGTGTAAAATATTTATCTGGGACAGCTGGTAACAATGTGCTCTCTGTCACTGTCCTGTATGTCAGTCCTCTGAGCTTGAGATAATATTTCCTCAAATAACAATGTACTCGCCTTTTTTTCCCTAACAATACAGTCTGCCTGTGCACCGCTTAAAGATCTTGTACAGGTAAGGTGTATCTTTACAGAATAAAATCCCTTCAGAAGTGACGAGGTTACGCGTGCAAACAGTACAAATGTCATCGTTGCACCATTGGTTTCTGAATGTGTGGAGAACAATGAAATCTCTTGTGTTTCCCCAGACTAGGGACTGCAACCTGAATTCTAGGAGCTTGACAGACCATATTTTGGCTAGGTTGCCAGACCAGATGGCACTAAAAGGCGATACTGGTTGGACTGCATCCTTTAAAATCAGCCAGCTCATTTCTTTTAATGGTTTATCCAACGACTTCCATCAAGGCCATTAAATAAATGAGGCTAATTACAGTAAGTTACAATGTTCTTTCTCGAAGGCTCAGCTAATCAAGCAAGACAATAATACAATCATGAGTCCGGGTTCCAACGTTGGTCCAATGAGGAAGACCTGTATCTAGTCCATCTTGCAAAACTAGCAATGTTGCAATGCTGTTTAGGCAGAGCTATAGAATGGACAAAGGATTCAAAACTAATAGCTTCAAGTAAGAAGAGCATTGGCATGTGTAAGTGTCACTTCTAGGACTGCTTTCACTTGAACAACCAATGAGTAGTATATCTCAAAATTTTGCCTCTGGTCATCTTTTTACTGCCAAATAGAATGACATAGAATGTTAAATACAGATCTTGAAAGCTGATCCTGTATTCCCAATGGGGCAAAGCTCAAAGTCTGAGCGAGCTACACAATGTTGCATGTGAACGGTAAGGTCCCTAAAAGCACTTTCTGAATATGAAGAGCGTATAAAGCTTCGAATATGGATAGATCCTGATCCCAGAAATCCCAAGATGGAGGAAGATAGGAAGCACTAAATCATCGGACAGGTACCTGAAAATTCCTCAGGCCAATGATGACTGCGGTTTGAGATTGCTCAGTTCACAGTCTGTATACTTTAAGTCGTGATGTAGGTGCTGGGGACATAGACACATCTCAGAGACTGAACCATATGGTTTTTATGTATATGGACTCTAGACTGGCTGTTAATAGTCAATATTTTTAAGATTATCTGTAGAGAAAGAAACAGAGAATTTACTCTTTGAAGGGCTCCATTTATTTTGTTGTGTGACTCAACAAAGTGCTCTAACAGATTTAGGCGACAAATGAGGTAAGTCTTTGTGAAATGACCCATTTTCAAATTATTTTAAACACGGCATGTTCCCTGTTCAGGTTCATTTTAATTATTTCTGAAAACCTTCCTCTTTTTAGCCAGGGCAGTTTCTGTGAAAGATTCAGTCCTACACCCTGAAAGCATTTCCATGTATAACCTTTATTTAAAAGCTTCTTTAAAATCCTTCAAGTGTGTGTTACACAGATAAGTTCAGAAAGCTACTCAACTACTCCTTGTATTAAATTCAGAAGAAATCCATAGCTGAAAGAATAAAGAAAGGGACAACAGTGGATAAAGAATTACAGAGCAGAAGATGACATGCATTTTATGATGCACTGAGAAAATTGAATCACCTGGCCGTTTGTACCATCACGTATGTGCAGCATGCATATTGCCTTATGTATTGGCAGGCAAGCTAGGATCCAATAGGTTTCCAACGGACAGTACCTCACATCGTGAGGATTATTTCCCATTATCCTTAAGAAAACCACGCTCAGCAGTTCGTGAGCAGGAACAATAGAAATCAGTCTTGCAAGAAGATATTAAAACTAATTGGAAAACTAATCAAAAGACAACAGGGGTTTTTTTTCTGTAATCTGGCTGTTAATGGAACTCCCAATACTCATGTACCTGGAGGTGTTTTGATGCTGAATGGTGCAGGTACAGTTTAAAGGAGTAGAACATGGCATGCTAGCATGGTAGTGCAAAATGTCTAGTACACTCAGCTCAGCTGGCAGACTCCAGCTTAAGTCGCAGGAGCTTAATCGAAGATTCCTGAGCAACCCATCGCAATGAGCAAAGTTCCGCAGTCAAACATTACTGCAAATCTCAGTAATATTTTCCCCTTTCAAAAACCCAAACTCGTCGTACATGAAGCGCATAAGGCAGTATTCTGTAGTCATGAGTTCAGAACACTTGATTACCTCTACCAAGAGATATTTATGCGCAAATTCTTCCAAATCTAGTAAACATTGTGTCTTACGAGTCAAGGTGAGCTGGAGAGCCAATATAGTATCAACATTATCCTGGTTATTGCAGGCAAAGAGGAAAGGTACTATTCACTCCATTCCTTCACCTGAAATTGTTTATTTTTGCTGTGTATCACTTGAAGTACCTAAAGCTACTTTTTCTGGCGTTAGTTGCTAGCAGAAGCACTACGGTAATGCTTCCGCTCATCTCCGCCTTGAGGTCAGTGACAGGCTTATTTGAGGCTGCAAACAAAAGTTAGGCCTACCAAGTTGTTCTTGCCAAAACTAACTTATTTATGAGAGATGTTAAGTATCAAATATGATTTTAGGTTTATATTTTATATATAAAAATAAATATAAATATATTTATAAACTGCAGAAAGCGACAATGAAATAAAAGATTTCATGTTAAATGGCACTTGAAACTTAGTGAACTTAAAGACATGAAAATTGAACTAAGATATTTATTAAAATTATCTAACAATCTGTACACTTTATTGCTGTAAATAAGTGTTTAACCACATATTGATTAAGTCTATGACTAAGCCTGTATATCATAAGTATATTATATAGTTCTGCTGTCCAAGGGGAGACACAGGCATTTCATAATCTATTTTCTAGTAAAAGGCACTGGTTATAAATATTATGTCAATGGAAGATGGAATAGATATTATGTCAACAGAAGGCCTAACTAATTCTGTCTCTTCCCCGGTTCATATAAACTGCTTCCTATAAACCCTCTCATGATGAGACCTTTCCCTTTCATTCATCAGTACTAGACCAATAAAACGACAAATGTCAAAGCCAGAGCGTGCAGCCAACTAGAAGAGCTGGCATTCAGAAAATAAATTGCTATTTAACAGCTCTACGTTACTACTTATAAACAAGTACGACTGTTTTCATGAAAGATATGGGCACATTGACTCAGGAACTGCCCTTGTCTAATCAAGACTATATTTCAACAGAGGGATTTTCTGGCAGTGAAAAGGATGATATCCCTTCTCCAGTCAAAGACAGCTGATGCAAGCAGTTCAGAATAAGAAAGAAAAAGTAAGTAAAATTTATCTAACAATAGTATTCACTGTTTCATGCTATGTAGGTAACAAGCAGAGTGACAATATATATTATACATATATATATATATATATAAATTTAACTGTAGGTACTCCATACAGGCATTTATTTAATGTTACTATGAGGGAAAAAGAGAAGAAAAAGATGATTTTTATCCTTTAAGGCAGACTATTTGGATTCACGCTCATGAATTTCAAACTTCCAAGATGTAGCTTAGTTAGTGATTGCAGACAGTACTTCCTTTGAATCAGAATTTCAATACTCAGTAAATTTTCATAGTTTTCTGTTTCACTAAAAGTACTTCACATGTCTAATGGATTTTTTTTTGTTATTTATTCTGCCTCAAAGGAAAGATGGAAACATGTTTTCTAAATGTCAGTTAATAAGTCTTACAGGATTGGAAGCTCAGATCCTAGGGAATTTATCTGGGAAGAAAAAAAGAGCTCTTTTCCCTTACACAAATGCTACTCAAGCTGCTGTACATGCATTGGATGGCAAAGCATACAGTCATACAGTTACGCTGCCCTTCAACTCTGCAAGATTTACATAGATTTAATCACAGGCACAGCTAGCAGGCATTAAGAATACCAGCTCTGACATGGCTTCCGTATCCGGAATATCTGTGGAGAACAGCAGATATTAGAATGGAACGTATTATGTGCTCCTATTGTTACTCTGTTTGTTACCAGTGGCCAAATTCTCAATTGTTGTGCCCGCAGCTGGACCTTTCAACGCAGACACTGAAGTATGAGCAAAGTAAAATCTGAAGACAGGAAGAATAACATCTACCTCCTGCAGCATTGTCCTCGCGTTGGGAGGACAACATTGTCCGGACAAGGAAGTACCCTTGAATGCTCTGGATGGCTCAGGCTTTCTGAACTGAAATGTCAATCTTTTCTTTTCTGCTTTTTTTTTTTTTTCAGTTTTCCTTCCCTCAGTAGGAGCTTCCTGCTTGAATCGTTTGCTTAGTTGTATTTGTGAGTGGAGGAGTAGTACTCAGTTATCACTGAGATTGTTGAATCATTTTCACAGGTCTCTGGGTAAAGGCTCAAAAAAATTGCATAAAATCTCAGAAAGTTACATTTGGCTTTTCTTATTGCCAGTCACTGACTGCATATAACACTTTTGCTAATCAAACAGAAAGGCAGTACATAAGCATCTCAATACACCTAACTCTACAGTCCCTGGAAGAGCTCTTGCAGGAGGTGAGGTTTTTTTGAATGACTGCTTGCTGTAGCAAGTAGATAGATGTCTAATTTTCTCTGTATGTCAGAGCGACTCTGGACACACATTAGGATGTTTTCCCCAGGGAAAGGTACAGTGTCATCTGCTGGAAAAATCTGTGCTCCTATTTTTTATGAGCAAGTTTCTTCAGAATTTCATGTCTAATTAATAGAAGTACTTGCAGCCACAGCATCAGCGTATTTTGTTTGACGCTCTGACCAGGATTTTGTTGGAATACAGCAAGAATACTGTCATAATGGAGTGATTGTGGAATTTCCCCAAGTACGAGAATTAGAAGGAATTGTAAGACAAGGCATCTGAGGAATTTTTATCCCTGAGAATTTGCAAAAGGACTCTGCCTTCAAACAAAAATCTGTATTCTTTCATCATTGCCAATATCAGACCAGTTTGTACTGGATCTTTGCTCAGCCACACATGGACTGGCAGAAGTCCAGAAATCATCTTCCACCTTCTATTTTTTCTGCAAAATGTCCAAGTAGAACCTCACAGCTCTTATCTCTTACATGCAAAAGCTGTTTGTTTTTGGAGTGTGTGCAGGCTCAGATCTCCCTTATAATAACAGAAACACACTTGACTAAAAGCCAGTACTTTTGCACAATTCTTATCAATTATTTTCTGATAAAATATCAACGAGAGATTGCATTGACTAACTCTTATACACTAAGAGTACCATGGTTTAACCCCAGCAGGCAGCTGAGCACCACACAGCTGCTCGCTCACTGCCCCCCAATGAAAAAAAGAAAACCTTGTGGGTTGAGATAAAGACACTTTAATAGGTAAAGTAAAAGCTGCGCACACAAGCAAAGCAAAACAAGGAATTCATCCTCTACGTCCCATTGGCAGGCAGGTGTTCAGCCATCTCCAGGAAAGCAGGGCTCCGTGAGAGGTCTGGGAAGACAAACGCCATCACTCAGAACATCCCCTCTTTTCTTCTTGTTCCCCCAGCTCTACATGTTGAGCACGACACCGTATGGTATGGGCTATCCCACTGGGTAATTTGGATCTGTTGCTGTGCTCCCTCCCAGCTTCTTGTGTACCCGCATACTAGCAAAACATGGGGTCCTTGATCTCTTAGCAACAACTAATAATATCAGTGTATTATCAACATTCTTCTCAGGCCAAACCTCCTACTAAAGCCGAAACATAGCACTATTCTAGCTACTAAGAAAATTAACTCTATCCCAGCCAAAACCAGGACAGAGAAATATGGTATCAAAGACTTCAAAGTCCAACTAAACTTTTAAATCCAACGTTCTTCAGAATGGAGAGATGTTTGGATTTGGTTTGGTTCCTGTAGAGCAGTGAGTTCTAATATGGAAACAATCTGTGTAGAATTCTGGAGGGAAAAAACCCTCTTCCGTACTCCCATATTTGAGTGAAGTGTCACCAGTAAGATCATGCATAGGGTTTCGCTATATAGGAATTTGAGGATATTTTCAGTGGGACCCGTTTCAGCGATCCTTAGATCAGCACCTCACTTTCTGACTGAATTTCAAACAGTACAAATTCAATTTTGTCAATATCAACTCGGACTTTCTTGAAGGACCTCGTTGAAGAGTGGCATTGCTTCCTGTCATGCAAGATGCTTCTCAGGTTTGTTAGTAATACATTACAGAATGAATCTTGTCTCTCTACAAGTTGTTTGTACGTGCTTTCAGCAGTAGCATCGCTGTACAGCAAAGTTTGGGATTTTGATGGGGGGAAAAGGAAAGTTTGTTCAGCATCAAGTAATGAGATAGAAGCTATCTAACATTTACGATCAGGATTCATAATGCACCATCGCAGCTCGTTGTTTAAGCCTAAGATCAAGAGAACAGCAAAGAAAATGTAATAACAATGAAGTTAAAGACCTAAATGCATGTAAAGCATCCTAACTCTATGGTGAGAAGAATTGGTTTAATTTGGGATTCGGAGAGGGATGTCAAGTTTTCTGTAATTAGCTATTTATTGTCGGAGCTCATATTCCCAATATAATTGTGCTGCTAGCACATGCGAGGGAAGCGCAAAGTAAACCCAAACCACAAATTAAAGCAGCAGCGGTAACAATCATAGGTCGCCTTCAGCTAACACGCAATATTGTCCACAGAACTCTCCTAAGAAATTCACACAAAGGAATAATAAACATCCAGTCTTTATCAAGATACGGAATACTGGTATCCTATACAGACTTTCAGCTGAAGGACTGTTTCATCAATGCAAACAACAGAACAGCATTTGCTTTTTTTCAAGAGGGAAGAAAGTAGGGGACAGCCGTGCGTATGTCTAATAGTCTAGCACGTCTAACAAGATGCTAATGAGGGAATAGTGCTCAGCTGAGCTTCACTGGTCACTACGTACAATTGCTTTAGAGAAAGCCAGGCTGCAGTACGTGACAGTTTCCAGTTTAGACTCATGCATGTGCTCCCCACATTTTGATGACTCCTCTTCTTCAGTACCGTCNTAACAAGATGCTAACGAGGGAATAGTGCTCAGCTGAGCTTCACTGGTCACTACGTACAATTGCTTTAGAGAAAGCCAGGCTGCAGTACGTGACAGTTTCCAGTTTAGACTCATGCATGTGCTCCCCACATTTTGATGACTCCTCTTCTTCAGTACCGTCTTTTCTGATCTTGCCGCTGTGATGTAGCAGCTACCATTCGTACAACGCTAGCATTTTTGTTAGTGGCACTTAAAATATTCTGCAGCAACTAGACTATTTCTCTTTATTAGTCAACAGCTGTTAGATGTTTTTAAATAATTTTCACAGGGTTTGTGAAAGTGTGGCAGCTAATTACTTATAATTTCACGTCAATTTACTAATTTCCAGCCCAACAGGATGTCCCTTGTCATAGATGTGCCAGGATTGGCTTTTAATGGCCTCAACCCAGCTGGCTGTTACTGGAACAAATTCATGCCTGATACGATTTCCAGATTTCTTTATCTGTATGTGTTCTGAAAAATGAATTTAGAAGAAAAGAATAAAATTACATATTTTTCAAAATGGTCTTAACAAAGAAGACTTTAATATTCTTTCCTTCATCGCCCCCTGGAAATGAACTAAGCACACACTTGCAAGAGGCAGATCTTGAAAAGCATTGCCTTTTTCCCACCATTCAAAAGTTTGGAAGCTTTTGCTGTACTACTGAAAATGCTGAGTATCTCAGATGCTTTAGCCTTCACCAGCTTCGAAAGCCATTGGAGCTGATTGTGCTACTTGATATGCTAAATCAGAAAAACAGTGAAGAAGAACTCATTTATACTGCTTTCTGAAAATTAGAAGAGAAACTGAAGAGTTTATGGGTGGCTTAGTGCTATTTTGGATATTTGAAACTTTGAGTTTCAATTTGCTGGTTGATTCCATTCAACAACCCTCTTCTCCATAGAGAATACTAATAAAAGTAATAGATTATTTCAAATTAATATTTCGAGCCTGGAACATTCACAGACTATTTTTTTATCATAATATTATTTTATGTCTACTAACAGGACGGTGACACTTGAAGGTTGTAGTGCCATCATGTTAAGCTTTATATAAAGCTATAAAAAATTCACAAAGGAAGACATGCATCTCCAACCAGGCAACCATTTCCAGTTTTGGACAAATTTTTAATGACAACACTTTGAATTTAAAGTACTCAAACTATTCACAAGTTTCGCCTCTTTCTTTCTCCTCCTACGTTCACTACTCCTCTAAATACATAGAACTCAGTGTAAAATTTCAAACGGGATATTCTCTAAATTAATTAGAAGCAGAAGACATTCCTCACGATGAAAATGGAAAATCCATACAGGTATAAACCCGACATACAAGCTTACCCTCAGTAGTAAAAGTATCGCTAATTTAGAGAGGAGTAACTGTTCTTTTAAAACATTCGTTTCAGAGTTGGTATTGTTCTTCTATGAGATTCCATGGCGATTTCTGCTTGCATCTTTTGCTAAGTATTAGCAGAGGTTTCTCCTTCAACATCAGTGTCAAATCTTCCTATTAGTAGTAACTCATTGTAAGATTTTACATTAACGCAGAATATTAAGGTAATACATAACCCAATATATCACGACTTTTTCTGAGGTATCATCTCCGCAAACGCACGTGTGCATTTTACCGTGACTCATTAGCACAACAAAATGTGTATTCAAACCCCAAAGTGTCTGTGTGTTTAGAACACATAGTTTTGTCTTCCAGTTGCTTTTCTTGTCCTTGTACAGATGAGCACAAGTACGGATTTCAGATCTGAGTTCTAGTTTCCTTGAAGTGTTCGGATCTAGGATTCTGATTCAAGTAAATCTTTGCTAAATGTTTTTGATGGTTGGCAAAAAGCTTTAAGTACATGTTTTAGAAGTGCCCAGCTTGTATTTTGCGCCAAGGCATTATACCAAATACTGAATGCATTTATTCCCTTTCTTCACAACTGCACCAAAGCCTAACTAATGAGGAACAAGTAAGGGAAATAAGTAAATACTGTAATGTTAGAAAGGTTGTTTCTTGGAGAGCACACACAGAAATCAAAGAAGCTGCTTCAAGAAAGTAAATTTTTTTACTTTAATATATGAAGAAAAAAGAAGATCCTCAGACACCTCAGACTAGTGTGCTGAGTAAGAACATAGATTATGTCTGCCCTACCACGGGTGTTTGAAAAGTAATGCAGCCTGGTTAGTAGCAGAGCAACTTCAGTGAGCCCTGGTCTGTAAATCAATAGGCTGAATTCTCCTGGCCCTTTCCAAATTCCATTTCCAGTTCTACAGTAGGGATTAGTGTAGATTTAGCCCCTGATAGACAGATAAAACTAGCAGTATGTGCAGACTTCCTATTTGATAGACTGGATCTAAGGTATCAGTGGCTCCTGAAAAGGACTGTCAGCTAATGTAGATGGAGAAAACGGGATCAGTCTCCTGCTTTCCCTTAAAACAATAATGTCTCTATTCTCTCCAGCCCCTAAATCAGAAGAATTCTGTCTTGTTCCTGCCTTAATATGTAATTCATATAGTAAAAGACTTAGCAATAGCTGATTGCAAGAGTAGCGCATATGAAGAATGCTCACGAATTTTAAACTCTGAAGGCTTTTCAAAACTAATCTGTTGCATTTGTTTTCTTAACGGTGAACATTCTAATACACATTTTGAGTCTGGGGAATGACCTCGATTAAGAGATTAAAGCCCATTCTGGTAAGTGTAGGTACTATTACTTACTGTTACTTGCTGTTACTTCACTTAGAAAACCCCAAAACTGTAACGCAGCCAGTCAAAGCTAAAAATACAGCAACAAGTGACCAAACACTCTGGGAATGATGATGGAATGTTTAGATCATGGACTTAAATTTGCTAACACGGTACTTTGATTTCCTTTCTGTTCAGCAGTACCAGGAAGAGCGTTATAAATCACAATTCTGTCAAGTGTCGATCTCGGTATTAGAGTATTATCTTTTGTGAGGCAGCATAAATGCATTTTAGGGCAACAAGCCCATGAAGATTCTTATTCTGCCCATTACGCTTTTTGTCAGAAGAGTTTAGACAAATTAGTGTAATTTGTCCTTTTAGGGTATGAAATGCCTTTTATGGCTTCTTTATCACCGTGGTGGTGCAGACAGCTGGGCTACCCTGAGATCTCAGGATAAGCCCCATCGTGCTGTTAGCTTGGCCACAAGTGCAGTGACTTGGGCATCAGGCGCTCTCTGGCCACACCTGGGCCGTCTGCTGCCTGCACTGAAGGACTCCACATGAATTGCAGCCAGAACGGAGAATCCTGGCCAAAGCCAGTCATCCGGAGATCCTTTAAATAGCGATCCAAAAGTTTTGAGCTCTTTGGGGCTGTGCAGGGCTGTGAGACCCAATATCTCCCCCTGAGCAGGGATGTTTCTCGGGGTAGATTTCACGAGGACTCAAAGGTTGTCCATCGATGATTTCACGAGGACACAAAGGCCTGATTTTGTGAGCTTCGCTGACTGTCTGCTGATGGATGCCGGCACGTAAAAGTGAGTAATTCATGAAACTCACAAAAAGGGACATTTTCATCCTTAGTTAACCTTTGCGTGTGTGTGTGCACAACTTGGTTCTGAACTATTTGCCTGTGCGTGTGTAATTTGATTGAGCATTGTTTGTCTGCCCGTCTGCATGTGTGACTTGATTTAACCTTCATCTGTGCGTGCAACCCTGCCATAAGTTTTGGGTGACCCTTGCTATTGTTGAGTCTTTAAGTCACTANATTTGCTTGTGCATGTGTAATTTGATTGAGCATTGTTTGTCTGCCCATCTGCATGTGTGACTTGATTTAACCTTCATCTGTGCGTGCAACCCTGCCATAAGTTTTGGGTGACCCTTGCTATTGTTGAGTCTTTAAGTCACTATTTGATTGTAAAAAAAAATTCCGTTGAATTGCTCTGCTAAATTGGTTGATAATTAAGAGCTGTTAGCAGTTATATGACCTAATCTTGTGAGCTATCTCCAAAATATTAATAAATCCTAAATTGTTGCTAAACAAAAGCTGTGTAACAAAATCTTATTCTTGACAGTCACGCAATAACTAGAGAGTGTCTAAGAGCAAATCAGCATTGGTAAAAATTGGGAAACAAAAAAAAACCCAGAACTCTCAAATGACTATGAATACCTTCTGGGAGCTCAAAAGACTGACTGGACTTTTCAGATGAGATTAAGATGTTTGTGCTTCTATCCTTTTGCATATACATCAAGTCTGATCTCTGCTGAACACCATCTGTGTTTAGGGCCACCTGCTAGATACAGGATCTGCCTTCAAAAAAAAAAAAAACAAACCCACAAATGAAAACTTTCAGTCGCAGCAACAATTGCAACTTTTGTGATATCTTTTCAATGAAATATAAGGAAACCCACAAATATGACCAGAGAAGTAAGTATGAATTAACAGCCAATGACTCGCTGAGTTTAGGAGTTCTTCAGCGGAGGCCAAAGAAGTGGTTCATATGCAGAAGATGGAAGTATAACGAGAAGAAAGGAAAGGATTCTTCTTTACATTCACAAAGATCCATGCATATACTAGGAGACAAATAATGTGTTAGGGCTACAGGCTGTCCTTCAAGAAACAGGATAAAGTAAGGTTTTTTCCTTCTTTTTCCTCATTAGTCAGGAAAAAAAACAACATTCTAAAAGCAGTATTAGCAGTCATCAGGGAGTAATGCTTCTGGGATTTTTAGTAGAAAAAGGAATCTATAACCTGTCATCACAGGTTTCTTTAATATGCCTCTGGAAATCACAGCAGATTAAAATCCGGTGGTGTGAAGGCTCATGTAGTAAATGTGCTTATACAGTGTATGCTACATACAAAGAGTACGAAAATATTTAGGAAGAGGCAAGTGAGAAGACACTTTGTGTGGTGAAATGGGTGGTTCATTATCAGCTCTCCAGATCTTGCATCGTTATACAGCTTTCCGTGGTGTTATCCCTCATTCATGAATTTTTCAGCCTAATTATTCGATCATTCTGCATACATTCTTCATTAAATCCTTTGCAGCCTTCCTGTATCTTTCTGGAGACAGGGGAGGGAAATTTTCTGTGTGTGGTGTTCCATGGAGTTCATCCATTTCTAGAGCTGCATAATGATGTTCTTATTTTATTTGCTATTTCTTTTCCAATGGTTTCTGCATTCAGTTTGTTCTGCTGGCTGCTACTGAGTCGGTATTTTCATAGAACTGCTTATCGTAACTCAAAAGCCCCATTCCTGAATGGTGACAGCTAGGCTCCGAGCCCACTGCTATGTGTGTAAACTTAAAATGGATGGAGTGAGACATACGTTGTATTTAGCTACATTCAATTTCCACATTGACATTTTATTGCTTAATCGCTGAGTACTGTAAGGAGATAACTGCACTTCTTCATATTCAGATTCTTTCTTGACTCTCACAAATAATGTAAGACCATAGGCAAATTCTGCCACTGCTATTCGGTTTTTTTCACATTGTGAAAGCATGCATTGAACGATGTAGACCCAGTGGAAACTCACGGCTGACCTTCACTGTGGGAACAGTTTATTTGCTCTTTTTCTGTCCTCTGTTTATCTTTGGTAATGAGGACCATACCAAAAGTCTACTTAAACTTCAAAAAGTGATTTTTAACTGATCTCCTTTGTTCATACATTTGCTACAGTTCTTTCAAGGAACTGCAGATGTAGGAGAACTTTTACAACCATGACAACTCTTGCCTTGTATGTTGTTCATCTATGAGTACCCTAACTTTGTTCTTCATTATATAGCGTATTAATTTGTGCGGTAGAAGTATCTGGCTTATCAGTTGCAGTTATTCAGACTTCTGGAATGTCAGAAAAACAATTGTGTCACTTTATGTAATAGTAGATTAGCTAGTTCATATTTCAGTACCCTTAGGTGTGTACTTTACCTGAGAGAAAACAAATTGCTTTCTTCACTGAATTAAACCATTACCAATGCAGAAGACTAGACTATCTGGCAATAATATCTTAAAGAGGAGCAGTAGTACTGAAAATCTGGAAGATTTTTAAAGATAGCGAAATTGCATTAAAATCGCACCTTCAGATTCGCTCACCACTGCTATATGCAGAGGAAAACATTCAGAAGAAGGTGCCCATCCATTAGATATAGCATCTACGAAGGTGAACAGCATGTAGGGAAGATGAATTTTTCCCCTCTTTTTCACCTGCTATTTCACACCAGTCTTTGTACACCTTAGGAAAAGCAAAATACTAGAAGACGTAATGCATGCTCTTTCATATCTATATGTCATAACAGTAAAAATAATAAAAAAGCAATCTGCAGGTTTAAAGGGGGGTAGTGATACCACCTGGGCTTGGTGTCTAGGATTTTTAGGGTCCTCACAGAAGTGAAAGAAAGACTAAATTACACAGTCTAAGATAGCATTCATTTCTCACTTTCTCTCCTTCTCAATGTCAGCAATGAGTGCAGCCAGAGAAGTCATCTTAATCGATGTATTTGAGTCCTATAGTTGAAGATTTGAATACAACAGAAAATTTCTCTATTTCCTTCCACTGTTAAAGTCCCTTATATTACGAACTTCGTTCTTGTTTATCAGATTTCAGACTTCATTTTGTCTGAAGACAGGAGTTACATCTCCATCTAGAGACACGAAAGTAAAGCATTTAATTCAAAATAGTCAGAGATTAGATGTTAAGGAGATCACCTATGATATTGGGGTTGAGTGAACTGTATTGCTATGAAACTTTTACTTGCTATAAATAACAGGGGCTCTACCTGAAGGGGACTTCAAGTGTACACTTCTCAAACTCCATTCACTGCTCAGGCTGAACTTATTATGTAAAGGAATACAGGGCCTTGGCTTCTGTTATGGAGAATTTTCCATATTTGTGGGTCTCGTGCATAATTGTATTAAAATATAAAAAGAGAGCTATGATATATACATCCTTGCTGAATATATTTCCAGTTTAAATAAGTATATTGTTTTAATATTGCGCTTATTTTATACCTTATTGTTCAGGTTTTTGATGAGAGAAGCCAACAATCATAAGAACTTGCAAACAGATCAGGTTTGCCTTCCTGCTTGCATGCTAATTACTTAACTTTATTCTAATACTAATTACATTATACGACAAATGCTAATAACCCAGGTAAAAACCACTTCAACTTGAGACCACTATTGTGGCCAGATACTCAGATAGTGAAAACTGCACTGTTAAACAGGAGAACATTGAAGAAGTCCACCTCAGATCATTGATGAAACTTAACTTCTCCCATATACCAGTTCGGAAAAACTCTACTGCCAGAAAATAGATGGGATTTAATAGCTCGGTAGAGTATGCAAGAAGTTTAACCTCATACAACATTCTTCATGGAGGTGTTGTTATCTGAGATTTCATCTGTACTTTTCAAGTTAGCAGTCTTCATGGCTAAAGTGATAAATTGTGCTCCTCACAAGAAGTTGTGCTCTTTTTATTTGTATTTTGTTGAAGTCCAATTCTTCCTATGTATTGCGTGTTTTCAGAAGTCCAGTTTTACATGGAAGAACATGTCTATCTCAAACATATTAATGACAGAATGATGTGCTTTCACTTTTCAGTATGATCTGTAATGAGTAGCCAAAACAAATTTGCCTGTTTTTGTGTTCTAGTGCTGGATTTTCTCCTCCTTCCTTTCTCCATTCCTCTTTCTCTTCCTTTCTGACTATTATTTGTAATGCCAGCTAGTTTTATTTCCTAACTGAAAATGACACAGAAAAGGAAGGTTCACCAAAAAGCAATTACTCTGGCTTTGGTGGAAAGCAGACATATTCTTACAGCTTCATAAATCTACGGAACTTCTACTGATGTAGAATAAATATCCTATTTATTATTCACACTGTATTTTCTCCCCAGAAAACAAGCATGTCTTCTATAGCTGTCATGTATGTCATTCTTATTATAGATATCTCACTGTGGGTAGCATTTAATGTTAATCACAATATCTCCCTCTCCATTAGTGTAATTGTTTGTCTCTCCCTCCCTCCTGTGGCTGTTTATTATGCCTACAATCTATCTACAGAAGTGTTATGGGCTGTAAATGTACGTCTCGTCTCTTGGTGGCTGTTGTATGTGTGGTCCTTTACTGTGTTTCTATTACACTTATGATTGGATGACACTTTTCACCAGAATAATCTGGCCCCTGTGAATGAAGGATTAAAACTTGGCCAAGAAAAGGGAAAATTTTTTTTGGCAAAAAGGGAAAGGAAATGTCTATTTTACACTCATTCCACTGCAAGCGGTTTCTGAAACTGAAAACAAGTGCAGCAAAGTACTGTTTGGCTGCTTCTGTCGAAGCAAGCAAGCTGGTTCCTACACGTGCATTCTGCCTTGGCTTATTTCATCCCTTTAGTGAAATTATTTCTGCTAATGTGTGGTTTGCATGCCAAAAAAAGCATTTATAAAAGAATACTATTAAAAATTATATTTCATTATAAATATTTCAGTGAGGTAAGGAAGCTAAGACCATAATTAAAAATAAAGCAATAATGTAAATTCCACTTGGCATTACATTACTTTAAGAATACCAATTTTGCCACCCTGATCTTGACAACGTTTTCTTAAACGTTAGATTGTATTAAGGGACTTCATACTTGCAGAAGACGTACGGGGGAAAGAAAAGATGACCTCACCCCAACCCTTCATTGTCAGTACTGCGTGATATTCAAGGCCTGTGGAATCTAAGAGTGTGTCAGCATGAAAATATGTGCTGGATCTATTTTTGTCCTTCTACATATTAGTAGTCTAAAGAAAGTGCTAAAATTGCATGTTCTTAGTCAAAATTTTAAATATAAATTATTCAGATTTGCTTTTGTGTTCTGATACCGAGTCACAATGGTAACAGGAAAGCCAGCAGCGGTAAGGTGGAAGGAAATCATAAGCTTCAGTGTTACATACATTAGGTTACATACAATTAGGAATTAGATAGTCTAAGTGAACTGCTCCTCGCTGACACATTAAAGGAGAGAACTTGGAAATAATGTTGGCATGTTGGCCCTCTTAGCTTAGTAAAAATTTCTTTTTGCTTTCACAATGTAAATATATGCAATAATTTTCAGTTGTGAAACCAGCCTATATACCATTAGCGATAGATACATAAAGCATTTATGATTTCCTACGATCGGTTTTCCACATGTTGATATTAATTAAAAGCAGTATCTGCCTAAGGAAACTTAGCATACAAGCATTTTGGAATCAAATCGGAAAGAAAGCACAGTGCAGTATCACGGTATTGCGGAGTATATTGGACCTGGGAGCATACTGAACACACTGAACATCCTATAAAAACAATTTTATGAACTTATAAAAAGCACAATAGCTAATTCCCCAGGAAGTAGAAAAAGTAGGAACAAAAACCAGTACTAACTACTGTATAGATGTGTTGGGTTTATTTTGTATATTTTTCAAGTTGATAACAATTTCTGTCTTTCATCCTACTAAAAATACTAAAGAGTAAAAAAAATTAAACTTTACAACTTCTTATGGCTTTTCTGTTTTGCCAGAAAAGTTCGTTTTTTCCTTGTTTTGCATAATTTTATGGAGAAGAACTTGCTACAAGATGAGCAGGCAGATAGTTAAATCCAGCCCTCAAAATAACAAGCTTGCAGTACAGTCTTCAGTCCTGACGGCAGTAGACGCCGTTATCTACAAAATAACTTCCAAAAGGTGTCTGCCAGCTCTTTAGTCCATAAAGGAAATTGTGCAGTATATTCAAGTTTGAAAGCTGCCTCACAGAGTCTCAGGTGCTCCCTGTCGTGCTGTGTCATTACACATATTTTGTTATCCTGCAAAGTTTACAAATACCCACGTCTTAAACGTGTGTGGAAAACTTTATAAAACAGTGTGCAAATGGTGCGTGGTGTCTATGAAGATGCCCTGTCCTCTCGCCCCGTGCTCTATTCCAACAAACAAGCCGACGTGCTAACAGTCTTGGCTCTGACAACAGTGTGAAACTATTTAATATTCTTTTCATGTGGAAGCTGTTGTCTGATCATTAATCATGTTTAGTTGCTCCTGCAATTATTTTTTCATATATTTAATATGCCAATTCTATTGCCGTGACTGCTCTCAGGAGGTTTATAATAGTGATTAAGGCAATGTTAATTGTTGCGTTCATTTCAGGATTGCTTCAATGTCAGCGTGATCAAAAGTCATGTTGGGAAATGTCAAAGTTTCCACAAGTGCGGAAAGTTTTGATTAGAATTTGAAAACCTTTTTAAAAGTTTAACTTGCAGAAGTCAGACTCTATTTCTCTCCAGGCCCAGGAGAAATAACCTTTCGTTAATATCCACTGGTTTTTGTGCCAATGTCAAGAACTTCCAGAGCTTCACACCTGGTACGGGTACTGCTTGTTTATAGATGAGCATCTATGCCCAAGGACATTGGGAATCCTTGCTGTTACCTTGGCATCCTCTCTGCTTGCTCCGAAGTCTGTATCTTTCCCTCTTGCAAGCTTCTTTACAAAGACCTGATAACATCTGAGTGTAGTCAGTGGCTGATACAGCAAAATAATCGATTGCATTTGGAACACAGGCATTTAGTCATGTTGGGGAAAAAACAAGATCAAGGGGAGACTCTCATGTGAGAAAGTATTAGCTTTATACTGCATGTTGACTTTTTCTAAGCACAGCAGGGCCTTAAGGGATTTTTGGCTATTTACTGAAGAGGCCTCAAATTTTTTGCCAGCAATGTAAGTCAGCACACTTATTTTTATAGTGAGAATCACTCAGTCTAGATCATTGCTACAGTGTGTAACGGATCTCTCAAAAACGACATTTGAAAGTAAAACCCTCTATTCATGACCGCTCTCTTTTCAAGCAGGCTGTGCAGACACATTGTTCTATAACACTTTATGAGACTGTGAAATATAGATGTGTCGGTCTGCTGAGGAGCTTTCAGTGTCATTTGTCCTACTCTGAAACTCAAGTGTCTGATGCTTGGGCTTCTGTAGTGGAAGCCTGAATTTGATTTCAGCTTCTAATGGACAATTATTCTACTACGGTATGATGGTCACAAAGGCTTAGGAAGTTCCGAAAAACCCTCTGTCCATTACCTCAGACAAGGGCTTTTTTGGAAGCTGTGGCTAGAATAGGTCAATAAAGAAGTAATAACAGACTAATGTTCTTTCAGACTCGGTGGCTCGATTGAAAAGTGCAGAGGATGATCTCCCACATTATTCATAACCCTATACCTTCTGACCACAGAAAAGGGAAAGGCTTGAAAGAAACGGATTTGTCAGATCAGCAGCACAGACAGCTTTATCGGTACTGCACAATGTAATAACGGAGAATGCTTAACAAAAGCTGTAGATAAAATGAAGTTAATTATCCTATTCATCTACTTAGGGAGCCTGATGAGGGCATTTCAGTGGACCTGATTTAGTTTCTCTTTGTTTAGGTTCTTCAAGGCACAGTCTGCCTGGTTAATTGATAAACTTCGCTCAATTTATGTCTATATGAGAAGAGTATTTATTGAATCAGTTATACTCAAATGCCTTTCCCTGAAGGGGACTAAAATGCAACTAATTCTTCACTCCCATTAGCTTTTTCCAGAGGCTAGCAAGTGTCTGTGCCCAGCAAATTACTGTCTTCTGCAGTTATGATGGCAATTGTGTCTATTTAAAGCCTTGCAGGGCAAGGTTTTGGCAGCTGGGGGTGGCGGGGAGGCTGGTTACGGGAGTGGCTTCTCTGAAAAGATGCTAGCGGCTTCCCCTATGTCTGATAGCGCCAGTCGGCTCTAAGACAGACCTGATGCTGGTGGAAACTGAGCCAGCCAGCAATGGCGATAATATCTCTGTGATGGCATATTTAAGGGAAAAAAGTGCTGTGCAACAGCAGCCACCAAGGTCAGTGAAGGAGGAGGAAGAGGAGGGTGTGCTCCAGGTGCTGGAGCAGAGATTCCCCTGTAGCCCATGGCGAAGACCACGATGAGGCAGGCTGTGTCCCTGCAGCCCATGGAGATCCATGGTGGAGCAGAGATTCACCTAGAACCCGTGGAGGACACCATGCAGGTGGATACCTGAAGGAGGCTGGAGGAAGGCCACACTGGGGCAGGCTCCTGGCAGGTCCTGTGACCCTGTGGAGAGAGGAGCCCAGGTTGGAGCAGGTTTGCTGGCAGGGCTTGTGACCCCACGGGGGACCCACCCTGGAGCAGTGTGTTCCTGAAGGGCTGNTTGGTCCATGGTGGAGCAGAGATTCACCTAGAACCTGTGGAGGACACCATGCAGGTGGATACCTGAAGGAGGCTGGAGGAAGGCCACACTGGGGCAGGCTCCTGGCAGGTCCTGTGACCCTGTGGAGAGAGGAGCCCAGGTTGGAGCAGGTTTGCTGGCAGGGCTTGTGACCCCACGGGGGACCCACCCTGGAGCAGTGTGTTCCTGAAGGGCTGCACCCCATGGGAGGGACCCACGCTGGAGCAGTTCATGAGGAACTGCAGCCCATGGGAGGGACTCGCGTTGGAGAAGGTCATGGAGGACTGTCTCCCATGGGTGCGTTCTGCAAGTAAGGAATATGCTAAACTTTCTTTCTTGGTAAAGGCACTTTTGGAAGTTTTAATTCATGGACTTTTGACAGCTTTAAGGTTCTTTAGTATCAGTTTGTTTCAGGTAAATTAAATATATTTAATGCAACACAGACGTACCCTGACAGAGTTGTACCTGACACCAGTTATGTTACAGGGACCATTCTGAAAGTGAACCTACCCTAATCTTTAAAGTACTGAGGAGTCCTTACTGTAAGCTAAGGACAGAAG
This sequence comes from Steatornis caripensis, assembly GCA_013398225.1. NCBI lineage: Eukaryota > Metazoa > Chordata > Aves > Caprimulgiformes > Steatornithidae > Steatornis > Steatornis caripensis. Next base: position 184,685 of record VZSC01010402.1, read on the forward strand.
AAAACACAGGTGTATTTTGTACTCTATACAGGCCTGTGCCCCTTCCCCCACAGGCTCACTGCAAACATGGTTTGAATTTAGGTTGTGGAATAAAATTGTTCTGCTGGATGTGCAGTTCTGCTCCTCAGTTCTCTCTTGTCCAAGCTTCAGAACGGACCTTGACAGCTGACACAGAACTACTTCTAGCTGTAAAATGCTGATGACTTCATCCATGCGCATACACAATGTAATTTGAACCTTTCGCTTTTTCAAAACTTAAATGACTAACAACTTTCTGCATCCATTCAGACACATTTCTTCCATACAAACTCACAAACTGAAGCCAGAAATTAATTCCCATGAAAAATGCTAAAACTGGATATCTACATAGTATGGCTTTATGGAAATCCCATGCTGGTGTCAAGCGATTATTATTGGAAACCTAGGGCCGGAGATTCCTGTGGTAGTTTGGGTTTGTCTCAAACACAAACAAGTCTTTTTTTTTTTCTACTCTTGGAAAATTCAGTTCTCTGCTGTCTAGGCTCTTTTATGAACTCATAATGCCAGAGTGCATTCTTAGACTGAGTAGAAATTCACTTAGCATAGGTAGAAAAACACCTTCTGGAAGCTACAACACAACCACGAAAACCTAATGATATACTCAACCTAAGCATTGGGATCTATATTTGGGATTGCACCAAAATGTAATATAAAGACAAGAAGAGTACTAAAAGTCTAATTTTCTGAGAATGCATTGGCTGTTCTAAAATGAAGCATCTTGATCCCTTTCTCTGGTTTGCTGTTCCTACTCTCATCTGTTTCTGATGCAAATTTATTGTCTTCATAACAGATTAACTGCTCACATGCCACAGTTTTTAATTTATGATATTTTCTATCACTGACATCCAACAAGTTAACAGTAAAGGAGCTT
>VZSC01010402.1:185803-206637 GCA_013398225.1 Steatornis caripensis
TGGGAGGGACTCGCGTTGGAGAAGGTCATGGAGGACTGTCTCCCATGGGTGCGTTCTGCAAGTAAGGAATATGCTAAACTTTCTTTCTTGGTAAAGGCACTTTTGGAAGTTTTAATTCATGGACTTTTGACAGCTTTAAGGTTCTTTAGTATCAGTTTGTTTCAGGTAAATTAAATATATTTAATGCAACACAGACGTACCCTGACAGAGTTGTACCTGACACCAGTTATGTTACAGGGACCATTCTGAAAGTGAACCTACCCTAATCTTTAAAGTACTGAGGAGTCCTTACTGTAAGCTAAGGACAGAAGAAAACACAGGTGTATTTTGTACTCTATACAGGCCTGTGCCCCTTCCCCCACAGGCTCACTGCAAACATGGTTTGAATTTAGGTTGTGGAATAAAATTGTTCTGCTGGATGTGCAGTTCTGCTCCTCAGTTCTCTCTTGTCCAAGCTTCAGAACGGACCTTGACAGCTGACACAGAACTACTTCTAGCTGTAANCGTACTCTATACAGGCATGTGCCCCTTCCCCCACAGGCTCGCTGCAAACATGGTTTGAATTTAGGTTGTGGAATAAAATTGTTCTGCTGGATGTGCAGTTCTGCTCCTCAGTTCTCTCTTGTCCAAGCTTCAGAACGGACCTTGACAGCTGACACAGAACTACTTCTAGCTGTAAAATGCTGATGACTTCATCCATGCGCATACACAATGTAATTTGAACCTTTCGCTTTTTCAAAACTTAAATGACTAACAACTTTCTGCATCCATTCAGACACATTTCTTCCATACAAACTCACAAACTGAAGCCAGAAATTAATTCCCATGAAAAATGCTAAAACTGGATATCTACATAGTATGGCTTTATGGAAATCCCATGCTGGTGTCAAGCAATTATTATTGGAAACCTAGGGCCAGAGATTCCTGTGGTAGTTTGGGTTTGTCTCAAACACAAACAAGTCTTTTTTTTTTTTTACTCTTGGAAAATTCAGTTCTCTGCTGTCTAGGCTCTTTTATGAACTCATAATGCCAGAGTGCATTCTTAGACTGAGTAGAAATTCACTTAGCATAGGTAGAAAAACACCTTCTGGAAGCTACAACACAACCACGAAAACCTAATGATATACTCAACCTAAGCATTGGGATCTATATTTGGGATTGCACCAAAATGTAATATAAAGACAAGAAGAGTACTAAAAGTCTAATTTTCTGAGAATGCATTGGCTGTTCTAAAATGAAGCATCTTGATCCCTTTCTCTGGTTTGCTGTTCCTACTCTCATCTGTTTCTGATGCAAATTTATTGTCTTCATAACAGATTAACTGCTCACATGCTACAGTTTTTAATTTATGATATTTTCTATCACTGACACCCAACAAGTTAACAGTAAAGGAGCTTCACTGCGCTTAACTAGAAATCTAATATTATTCTTATTTTCTCATTGTTAAGAAGTCTAAGCAGGGTGGGGGGAGGCAAGTAAGTGAGACTACACTTAATCGCTCAGGTTCCCCCCACCTCCTTGAAGAATGATAAATTTACAGTTGTTTTCACAGGTGCTTTCAGTAGGGAAACTTATCTCATTTGCAAACCCTCTGAGGATTTTGATGCACTGATAGTCAGCTGTCACTGTCAAACTTTGCCTTTATGGAGAGACAGAAGCCACAGCTGGCTGACCTGATTGCCTTTGGAAGACACAGGAACTTGGAGAAAGACTTCTGAAGACTTCAGGCTGGCTAGAGCCCTGCGGATGGCAGCTATCAAGTGATAAGTATGTGCTTTACAGGACATACAGTTCCGTAAAATAGGCAGGAGGTGCAAATGCATTTCTTGGTAAAATAGAATGACTTCCAACATAACAGAGTTCTCAGAGTTGAATATTCTGCAGTTTCTCAATAGTGCTAATTACTTGAGCAGCCACTTCACTGAAGTGAGTATCAGCCCAGTAAGTGGCAAAGAAAATGGAAGATTACTGAAGAGCAAATAAAATCATGAACAGAGAAATGTTCCTGGAGATCACTGACATAAGAACTGTGACAAGACCACGTATTAAATTACTGTTTATATCAGACACAGTCTGCCTGACTCTTTGCTATGGTATTCTGTGGTTTTTTCTTGCTTTCTTCTATGATATAAAATCTCTTATCAGCATTATATTTTATCATTGAGTTTCCTTGCCATCTCTCATTGCTGAGTCCTTACAAGAAGATCCTGAAATCATGAAGAATTAGAATTCATTTCTGCCTGGGTAATTATTTTTTTAAGAAATTCACTGTTCTTCCTCATGACGGTTTATTGTCTTCTGGAAATCAATTTGCTCATCTTCTCAGGTAGCTAAAACCATATGCAAATGTGAATAAATTATCACCAACAGAGGCCATACAGAAGTAATTCTGTTGACGTATGTGCCTGCTGAGTTCATATAGCAAGTATTTTGATGGGTAATATACTTGTTTGCAAAGAGCTTTAAGAGAAAACAGCAGACATGGAATAGGTTGTCACTGTTCAGTTGATCTCTATTGTGTTCGTGTTAACAATGAACATGAAAAACATGGTCAGCCTCCCCCCCACACATACACACATGATCTTTGACTGTAATTGTGGCCATACGTGTCCAATTTTGCCGAGAGTTTTAGCTTACTCAGGAAATCTTTGGTTTTAATAGCAAAGATATAAAACATAGGATATCTTGTAGCTATTCTTCACAAGAACTTCTGGTCTCTGCTTGAATAAGGATTAGTTTATATAAAAGAAAAGCTATAGTTTGGGATTTTTGAATTCTTGCACATAAAGTGCTTTGATGTGCACTTATTTAATCTAGAACACCTCAGTAAAAGTCTACAGGCTGCCAAATATACTTCCTTCCTTTGTTTTTCCTTAGCAGTGACAACGAGTGTTAATTGTTCCTAGTTGGATTTTTGCTGTGTTCTTACCTAATTAGCACTTACAGAGTTTTTGTGAACTTAAAAAGATCTTCTGATGAAGAGGAAGAGTACTCATTACCATTTTTACATATTAGCACAAAAGCTTCTTAATGACAAGAAAATACATTTTCATATTCTTGCTTGACCTCTCAAGCGCTGTGATTCTGTCTCATTTTTGTATTTGAAAGCTTGTGTCTTGGAATCTGACACATTACTAATGTAAGACAGGCGCTTCTATTGCTCTGACTGCTAATTCATCTTCATAGTTATAGCATCTTCCAACAATAATTTTGATTATAAGCTGGGTAATAGCAGTGAAAAGGAAAGAAGTGCCTTTATCTACGCTGCAGATATAGTACCCTTGCTTGATGGAAGTTGGTGGAAGAGAAATATCAATTTACAATAATGGACTTGTACTTACGAGGACTTAAGTATAACTTGATCACATTTTTTTTTCTTGTTCCCTCTCTAGCTTTATCGGGAAAATATTAATGCTTTGTTATGACAAATCAGATGGAGGAACTCTTTTAAATAGAATTCTTGACATGTATTACATGACAGTATTACTTTTCTTTCTGGAGAGAACATGGCTAATTAGTTTGATACATCAAAAAAAGACAGTACTAATGGTCATTCATAGATCCATTGAAAATGGCAAATCCTTTTTATACCAGCTATAGTGTAAGCTCATAATACATCAGACTTGCTTAAGTGAATAATCTTTTTTTTTTTCCTCATGGCAAGGTTATTAATGCAGGTGTTTCTGCGTATCTTTGGCAGACGGATCCGTGTCTTCATCTGTCTCCATCATGTTTAGTCATTCCATGTTTGTAAGCGTGTGTTACATTTGACCAGATCAGAATTTATTCCTTACCTTATGAACATAATTAATGTGGATTTTGGTAATTTAAGGCTTGCTACACATCACAGCAGAAGTCAATACTTGGAAAATTGTGTAGCTTTATCTACAGTAACATAGTTAAGAAAGTGCGACAACTTTCTATTTTTAGGCAAAGATTAGGCGTTGTGAAGGATTTGATACAATGTTTTATGCTGCTGTAATTATTCTCGTTTGTGTAGGGAAATTAAGCATATCTAGACTGATATAACTAAATCTGATATAATTCATACAACTAATCAGCTAATACAGCTTTTTAAAATTTATAAATCTCTATTGAATTCATAAGGAAACATAGATTTGTGTGTGCATACATATATGTTATTGTGATCTTTCCTTTGCTCTCTGGTCCTTGACTAATAATTATACTGGCTGAAAATTTCTTTACAGACTAGGTTTAATCATCAGGGCCGTAAATACTACTGAAGTTGGCACCACAACTGAGGATGAATTACGAATTCTGTAAAAAGCACTTGATTCCCTGTTGTCCTGCCTTTTGTGCTATCCTCTGTATAAGGCTGCTAAAAAATGCCAGTCTTCTTTCTAACTTACATCAAAAGTAGCAAAAGTTTTCAGCATGAGTTGTAACATTTAATGTCTCTCAGCCAGGTTTAAATGATACTGAAGTGATGTGGAGCACTAATGCTATGCCCGAGGAAGCGAGAATTGTGTAAACAGCACAGTAGCCAGCCAGATGCCCCAGGAGCTGCTGAGGGAAAAGAATTTAGACCTTGAGCACAGTGCGCAAAACCAAAAACTCTGGGGACAGAGCTTCATGAATGTCATATTTTTGATACCTCAGTCACTGAAAATTGCAGTGTAATGTTTAAGTATCGTTCTTGGACAAGGACAATGCATCTCAATCCCAGCGGAGGCTGCCTTTTGTTTTATTACTTCATCCTATTTTGGAATCTGTTTTGGACCATGATTGCTTTTCGAAAGACATATAAGATGCATGCCAACATTTCTGCTACTACAACAGTAAACATGTGTTCCTAATTAATTCTTAAGCAGACAATCAGCTACAAGTGTGTTGTGAAACCAGATGGTCTAAGATTTCCAGGATATTTGACAGTGAAGGATGCTGTGTTGAATCCAGGTCTGCTCATAGGCGTGCAGTGTATGTTGTAATTGAAGGTGAGCTAAATAACTTTGAAATATGAAAAATAGAGAAAAGCAGATTTTATTTTTCATAGCTTTTATTCGCAAATAGGTGGGGCGGTCAGAGAACCTGGGAGAACTAGCATTGCTATTGTTCACTCTCTTTTTACCTTAGTTAGCCCAAGCACAAAATAATTATAAAGCTTTTCTTGCATGCCAAAACACTTTCAGGTCTATTTTTCAAGAATGCAGTAATATTAATTTTGTAGATATTCTGCAAATGTACTCAAAGATAATATTTCTGCCTTTAACAGTTTGGAAGCAATACACAACTGGCAAATCAATGAGAACAAAGCAATGGTATCATCATTAATTTACCATAAGTGAATATAAACATATACTGTTCATATGGCTCCTACTAGCTAGGAAGAGAATGGGACAGACAAGAATTACACTTTTGTTTTAGATTTCATCTCCTCTCTTTTTTACTATGAAAATAAATCTGCATATGGAAGAAAAAGTTTGTGAACTATCTGCACGGATTGCTTCTTTGTTATATTTTTGCATAACTGATAGAAGAATAAGTTTTCTCTTCAGATTTGACAAGAAGGATTTTTGGGGGAGGAGGGGGAAAGGCACTGAATAGCAAAAAATTGTGAAAAAAGGTTCATAAGGCATATTTGCTCTACACCGCAAATCCTCTGTCTATGTTGACCTTAAAGGGAAGCAGTGACAAAAGTACAGAACATTCAGTAAAAATAATTTAAAAATATTAACGTATTTGCACATTCAATGAAAATGTTTCAATGTTTTTGAACCCATATGGTTAAAGTTTCACTAAGTTGGGAGCGATGCTATGCTGCTGGTGAAATTTTTGGAAATTCCCACCATCAACTCTCAACTGCAAAAAGAGGTGTCAGGCTTCCAGGACACAAAGTATGACTGAGGCTAAAATAATCTTTCTTTTTCTTTTACCCCTTTCTCCAATAACCTTGTTTTCTTTCTAAAAACTTAAGACATTCTTTTTGTCGTATTGTGCATTTTTCATTCCAAGAGAAATGCAGAAGTTCATCAAAAACAGGGTGGTTAAATTCCAAGTTTCAGTCTAGACTGATGCATAATGATCAGTCGCTCTTTCAGTGCAGGGAAGGAGAAAAAGGAGACCTGTTGACAGAAAAAAACCCCCCACAAACCCAAACTTCAATCAACAGGAATTTTTCCATTGTCGAGGCTGAAATTTTGCTTACAACATTGCATTTTGGNATAATGATCAGTCGCTCTTTCAGTGCAGGGAAGGAATAAAAGGAGACCTGTTGACAGGAAAAAAAAAAAAAACCACAAACCCAAACTTCAATCAACAGGAATTTTTCCATTGTCGAGGCTGAAATTTTGCTTCCAACATTGCATTTTGGAACACAATTGGCCTAACCGGCCTTTTCTGAGTTGTATTCTGGGGCTCTCATGAAAATTCTGAGGTGTCCTAGATTTAGTGGAACGTAATACTTGTGATATTCGTACTGCGATTACAAACAGTAAGCATTTTTCACAGTTACTTTGAATATGAGATTTACAAGGGGGGGATCAGACTTGACGTCACTTAATTTGATGTCTTCGTTCCGGAGAAGTAAAACTCTTTGGCAGTGAACAGGGCAAGGTATTTTAGACAATGATAGCGGAATCTCAAGCACTCTGGTGTGAAACATCCCATTGATATGTTATAAAAAGACATGAAACTTGTCAGGGCATGTCCCAGTTGGATAGGTTTTTTTATGTCTACCTGCTAGTTAGTTCATTAATTTAAACCGAGAAGCACAAGTTTCAGTATCTTTACTAAACAGCAACGTCACCTTCAATAACTCGTTCCCCAAATGCACCGTCAATCTCTTGTTAAAATTTATTCAGTTTATGACATTGCTTATTTTCTGTAGCAATCAGTCATACAGTGTAAATCATATATGCAATACCTCATTACTTTGTGTGTTTTGAAAACCTGTTACTCCTGTCTTCTGAGACAGCAAGACAGAATCTCCCCATAACTTATGTAAACAGTTCTGGTTTTAGACCTTTCTTATAGTTTGTCTGTCATACAGAAAAGTTTATGTTGTTTTCATTCTTATAAAAAAGATTTTCTACATTCCTGTTCTTTCATATTGTCCTTCTCTGATTTTTATATCCTTTTGAGACTTGAGATACCCAGCTCTTTGCAACGCCTAGCTGGCACTGCGTTATTGGATCACGTACGAGTGTGATAGTATGTTACTCATTAGTCTTTACCCTTTTTGTGCACTGGGTTTGTCTGACTTCATTCAGCTGCATTCACAGAAGAGATATCAACTGAATCATCAAAAAGGAGACAAGGATCATTTTTGTATCTAATTCTGTAATTTAGGTCTGTATTGTACGGAAACAGGGTATTAAACTATCGCTATCAGTGAGAGGAGTTATGTAACGCTTATCAGAACTGAACTTTGTAATCTAGAGAAATACAACTTCTTATTCAGTTCAGGGAGAGAAACTTGTGCTAATTTCTGTCGACACGTTCTCAACAGAAACAGAGATCATTATTTGGGGAACACAGATCAGCGATGAGAAGGGACCATTGCTTTCAATTCAAAATGTAATTGTTTCGATTCTGTCAACATGCAACTCAGCTGTCCAAAAATTTGTCTCTTACACAGTATCCTGCTATCCTATTTCATCTTTTCAGTTTAAAAGCGGGTTTGGCATTAGCACTTCCGCATCAGAAACACCCAACAAAAGAATGTTATATACTGTAAATGTTACTTATTTACACTTACTGACTGAATAGCAGGGCATCCGCCGCCTTCCCTTTTCTGTGCAGCCAAGATTTTCTGCTGTAGATGTAATCTGTGATGGGAGTATGTGAATTAAGGCATATTAATGAAACCAGAAAATATGTATATTCGCTACATTTTCAAGCACTATTGTGCTGAATTCAGTGATGGCGTTGGCAATGCTGCAACAGGCTGTTTTGATACACTCCAGTAAATGGTGAAAACAAATAAATTCTCTTCTGATTAACATACAAACTGAGAGACATTTTGTTCCAGACTAGTTCCAAACAAGCCTGAAATTTTACTCTGATTAAGCAAAAAGAGAAGTGGAACTACAGCTTGATTAAGCATTTAAAACAACTTCCTACATCATACTGTCTCTAAGTTTAAAAAACGTGATGTAGTGCATAACTTGTAAATTCAGGATATGGCTGCTGATTGATAGGTTTGTTCTGATTCAGGTGAGACTTCTCAGTTTGATGTAGAAGGCTCTTCAACTCCATGGGATTCCTGAATTCCTCAACCGGTAATGAGTTTTCTTCTCTGAAGGATAAGTTTGAAAATTAGATGTTTAGAAACATTAGATTGCTTAGTGTGAGGCTAAGAATAGTCAAACCTACTATTAATTAATACTAGTAGGTACTGCTTAGGTAACTCAAACCAAATACGTGACCTGCGCAGATTAGTGTAGCTTCAATAGCTGATGTAAAATAATCCTTCCGTGTGGTTTGCGATGATCATGCTGCAAATCATATGCATGTATCTTAAACAGCATTAATCAAAGCACTGCAAGCCTTTCCAGCAGGGGCTAGGCCTCCTCTTCAGACTCCCCTTGCATGTCATTAGCGGGTCGCGCTGCCTAGCAACACTGAACATTAATAACCGTGCTATACTCTTTTGAGTTAAGTTGCCCTGAACTTAACAAGAATATGCTTGTGTGGTGGGGTAAGTTACATTTACTTCAGTTTAGAGTACTTATAGAACTGAAAATGTAGCAATATTTAATAGTTTTGAGTTTATCGGTAACGTCTTTCTTCATGTGGTTTATCAGGAGCGAAGGTCTTTACTGGCAATTATTCTGGAGAGAAAATGAACGAAAACAGATGAAGTGAATCTACCATAACATATAAATGGAGCTACTGTTGCACAAACGCGTTCTATTACTACTACTTCAACAGTTCAATTAACTTGAATTATTTTATTATTTAAATAAAACTACCTGTTCGCAGCTGGTCGATCGCATCATTTGAGCGTTAACCGTTATTAATATTCCATCAGTCATAAAAGCATTAAAATAGAATCCTAACTATTAAAGAAAGTGTAAATTATAAGACGAGTGATATTTCACTTGTCAAGGGCATTGCATAATGCTAAGAAAAGGCAAAGGCTGGTATTTTAGAATTTGTGCACTATAAACTTGGCACCTCTGCCCAAGCGGGCAAAATACCTAATGCTTAGTGAAATGGCAGGAGTGTAGGTGTCTACAATTTCTTGAGTACACAGACCTTAAACATTGCATTTTAAAAAACCTACCCAGGTTATTTCTAGCCTGCAAAGTTAATTTTGCGCCAGGCAAAATACGAAGGAAAATAGAATTTATGGAAATAACTTGCTCATGATTACTGGATTGCATTTAATCTCACCGATGTTGAATGCATAACGTAAAAACAAAAAATCTGGAGTTGGGAGCAGGTCTGAGTGCAGTTTGGAATTCACAACAACTGAGGGACCTGAAGTCTTCCATTTCCTAACAGAATAGTTCAACTGCAGAGTTGTCCCGTCTGAGGATAACCATCCTTCTGAGGCCTGAGCACTGACATAACAAAACCATAAACATCCCGTTTTAAAACTGATGCTATTAAAAGATAAAAACTTGGATGCAAAATGTAAGAAGAATATTTTCTGTCTCCAAGAGCCTTTTTGTATATTCTGATGCCTCAGTGCCTTCTTTTAATTAAGTAGCTTTACCTTTATTTCTTACTCAGTACATCCGAGTCATGTGTTACATCGCTGATTATGGATAGGTTTTTTTATTCTGTTATTTTTAAAAGCTGCTCCAGCTTTCTGCACTGCTGAGGATCAAGAAGTACCTTGATCTCCTTACTGAGCCTTTAAATGCACTGCAAGCCGGGTTCTGACAAAGATTTGCAAGTACTTGACCTTTTCAATCGTGAAAAATCTTACATTTCTGAATGCTTCTGCACACGCGTTCATTTCAGGTTCTGTTTCTTAACAGAACATAAAATTACATGTGACAGAAACTAATGACATTAGCAATATTGGATTGGCACTAGCTGAAATCTAGACTCTAAGTAACTGTATTATAGAGTATGATATGTGAAAAAGAAAGTCAGAAGTAATATACTTTCTGGACAAAATAAAGACAAGAACCCTGAGCGAACACGACAGGGAAATCTGCTGTGAATATGTCTGAAATATGTCGCTTTATTTTTGTGATGGAAACACCCTTCATGATTGCAAATGCGTTTGACGGGTCAATATTCTCCAAATTATTCTCCACATGGCTGGGATTAGCAGCTGTCGGTCTGTGAAACATTTACATGCTGTTTAGCGTAACCGTTTTCTGCTGGGGGTTTTTTGGCACGAGTGTGCAGACATCTGAGAGAGTGCATGCTTATTCTCTTCTGGATTTGTTTTAAAAGCAGATTTACAAACCACGAAAAGATCTCGGATATTTTTGTTCCAAACTGCACACAAGGAATCTACAACATTTCTGAAGGAAGCTTTGGTCTTTGAGCCCTCTGGAGGTATAGAAAGTGCATAAAAGTTAAAATAGGTATCCCTGATTAAACTCCAAACTGAATATGGCCTCGGGGTTGCTAGCAGGGTTACACAGAGGGGTAAGCAGAAAGCGTGCTGAGGCAAAATGCTGGGGACCCTCAGACTGTTTCTGCTGCAGCCGTGGTTGCCATCCACAAAGAGGAGCTGGAGCGCCCCGACAGCCGGGTGCGTGAGGTGGCGTCTGCTGCAGGGGGCCCGAAGGAAAACGAAGGATGGTATTACGGATATTAGAGTATTTTCTGTAGTTCTTCCTGTAACTGCAGCAATGTTAATATCGCATGATCAAAGTAGGGATTTTCCTCCCATCCAAGGGGCGTAAAGCCTTTCAAGGGCTTCACAACTGACTACGCTGGCAACGCGCTCTCGCACTCGGAGCGTGGACAGGAGTACGTTGGTACAGAAAGGGTATCAGAGCACGTCCGTGCTTCAGAACTGGAGTATGAAATAAAGCGTTTCATATAGTTGTCCTGTGTTCCATCACAGCTAAATCAGTTCCTAACACCCTCGGGGTGGGAGTCACTTTCAATCTGTCCCTGTACTGGGCTCTGAATTTCTTATAGGAAATAAAAATAATACTATCAAAAACATTATAACGAGGAGATGGACCCTTTTCCAATAGTGAATAGATTTCCTCCTATTCTCTTTCTTTTTTCTTTCTTTTTTTTTCTTTCCTGACAAAAGAGGAAAGACAGGCTCTCTTGCAGCATATGAGACTGAATCAAATAACACCAGGTTTACTACTGCTTAGTTGGATCCTCGGATTTTTCTCCTGCTTTCGTATTCCGTGTGTGTGCCTGTGTGGTAAGCCCTGAGTCAGAGTTTCGATGACAGGGATAGTGGACTCTCATTAGTAAGAATGCTTTTTTTCCCACTTCAAAATCATCTCTTTTCCTTCTAATAAAAATTCCTGTTGTGTTGATGTTCATAGGATGATGATTTTAATCTCCAATAACATCAGTTCTAAATAATCAGAGATCCTCAGTTTTGGAAAGGGCTGTCACACACTTACTGCCTTTCCTTTCGGTGTCACTGGTACCCCAAGCTTTTTGTTTTGTTAGCACCAGAAAGCACTGAATAAAAGCAAATGTTCCTAAACATAATCACACAGACTCCTAGGTTAATAACAGTAATATCTTTTTAATGGTGATTATACAGTTCCAGAACCAAAAATGTTTAGCCAACATTAATGACAAATACTGCAAATCTTCTGCAGAATGAGATATAAAAATTTTTCAGTAAAATATTCTACTGTGCTGCACATCACTTGCTTTTCAGTATTGCTGTATATTAAGCTTGAAAATAACACTGAGTAATTCTAGTCCAGAAATGGGAGCTAAAATCACATTTAAAATCAATTATAAATGATAAAATTCAGAAAAATTGTAGGCATTCTTAGAAACAGCTGTCAGAACATTCTTGATGTCTTTCAGTAATCTGGTTCTGGAAAAGAAAACCAGAAACTGGAGGTCATGTATTTGTTTACATTAAACATATATATGAAATTTTCATATACATGTATATGAAATTAGCTGCATCTGGGGGGAAAGCCCACCACACTTTTTCTTAAAATGGATGGCAGATAATCCCCACCAGTCTCTTTGTGAATAACCTGCCTGTTTCCTGTTGCCTCCAGAACGAAAGGTTGTTTTAGTTTTAGGACAAAGCATTCACTACTTGTCCTTCCTGCTTACTTTATCTGTGCATTACTACTAGATGCTTAATTGTTCCGTCCTGTTGTAACTATGTGAGAGTTTGTTTTGAATGAATTCAGTACTGCAAATATCATAATATTCCTTTCTTCTAAAAAATGTCTTAAGTTCTTTAGCTGTAATTTTATCTCAGGCAGGTGCTTCCTTTATAAAAAAAAAAGGATTTGTTTGTTACTTAAAAATTCCAAATGTGTAGGAGAACTTGCAGTGTCTATGTAATAGCTACAGAGGGAGAAGAAAGCAAAGAGAAGCAAAAAGGGGAACGGAGGAGAGTGGAAGGATGAGGAGAGGAGAAGGGAACACTAAGGACAGGTGAAAGTGGAGGAAGAGGAGGAGAGGATGGGGAAAGGAGAGGAAAGGGTAAGGAAAAAGAGAGGAAAGAAAGGAAAAATATAAGGAAAAAGCAACTTTTAATTACAAGTCACATCTCTGGAAAAATCAATTTTTACGTTCATCATTATAGGTATAAAAGACAATGATGGTGCAGGTTACAATACCTCTCAATTTTTTTCTGTTCATGTGTCATCGCTCAATTTGAGTTGCGTGTAAGTCCAGATATTGATTTTTTAACAGCTCAGTACTGGCTTTCTAAAATGATTGACATCCCTTTAGTTTTTTCTAGCGATCTAAAAATATTAAAAATTGTTTGTGAAACTCCAACGGTACACACTTGAAAAATAAATGTATTGGCATTTTAAAGGTTGAAAAGAATGTTATATTTTGGGACTCCAGTTGGATTTTGACCTATGTAATCCGCATATAGAATGAAAACGTCTTTGTGAAACTTACCTTATTTGTCTTGGAGCTGGACATGCTACAAAACTGCTTGATTTAAAATACAAGGTGACATACGTTGTAATATTGGCTTAAAAAAAATTAATATAACATTTCCTAGTGTGGAGCTTCCCAAAAGAATCGTATGAGCAGCATCCAGCCTCCAAAGAGGCAACAGCCATTTGGAGAAGCTGGAATGGACCATCACTTGCAAGGTAATACCAGCACAAGGCAGAACCTATGGAAAAGGGGATCAGACTGGTCTCAGTTTGTGAAATAGTTGCATATAAACACCAGGGATAGAGGGGAGCTTGGGGAAGAAAGAAGAGAGCACTCTGGTTTCAAGTTCTGCCTTTGAAGTTGAGTTGGGCCATCTCAATCACAGAGGCTGAGAACATTAGGCTGTGGATACCAGAGCCTGTTGGTAGCAAAAAACTCATGGTATCATTTGCCCGAGGCTCAGCTAGAATGTTGGATTTATGTACGATCTGCAATTGTTGACAGAGTACCTAATAGTTAAATATAAATAAATGCTTGCTTGAAGTTTTAAAATTTGCTTGGTGTTTCAGTCTCAAAATACGGCCGTCACAGCAGTTCCCAAGTCATCACAGTACGATCTGGTTGCAATCTGCTCTCCAGACACAGCTGCGTTCACCAGTTGCTGCTCTAGGCAGTAACATACTTTAAAAGTCACGTACAACACCAACTGGAAAGCAGCCAGGAAAATCTGGTCCAATAATATGGAAAAAGTCACAAAGCGAAGTTAACACCGTATTTATCTCTTTTATCCTTTTCTACTCATTTCCCATATCTGTTAAAGCATATCCCCATATCTATATAAAGGAATTACTGTAGAACAAAGAAATGCTTCCTTACTTTTATAAACACACAGAAGTTAATCTCGTTATAAGTACAAAGTTGCTATTCCCAGACAATTTTACATTATGGGCTGCTTGGAAGAGAAAAAACAAAAATCATTGCTGAGATAACGCAGCAGATGATCTAGAAGGAATTAGGAAAAAAGGAAGTTAATTAGTTCTGGCCTGAGACACAAATGAGCAGCTGTTGCCGGTTCAACCCTTCTGGCCGACCAAACACAGGCCTAAATTTCTTTGGAGTATTAATTGGTTGGAGACTGTAGATTTTCACTAGCCTTCTTTTCTCCCCCGCTAGTTCTCAGTTAAAAGACCCAAGCATAAGATGGGTCATTAAAAATAGTAAACAAAAATCAGTTCCTCAACAACATCAAAAAAAAAAATCTATTGGTTGTTCGGCTGAGAGCCAAATGAGTAACTAATAAGGTTATCCAAACTAGTTTTTTAATCACTAGTGAATATCAGCTGCACAATTGTTTCTAACTGTTGTCTGAAAAAAACCCCAAATCTGTTTGTCTCCTCTCCAGCTGTACCGGTACCTAACCAAGTCCGACAGCGAGAGCCGCAAAACTCGAAATACCTCTGCACATCTGAGCTGAGGAGACCCAAAGCTGCCTCAGTCCATTACGGAAACAATGGCAGGGTGCAAAGACTATCTGGGGACTCTACCAAATTTAGATCCAATTACCTGATCCTAGCAGTTGCCTATTACCATTAATTAGATCGAAGCAAATACTATATTGTCACGGCACGTGCGTCTTATTTAACATACCCTCCCTAACGAAGCGGAAAAGGCTGGGAGATTTACAGAGTGAAGAAAGAGGCTTTGTCTTTAAGACAGGTAAATTCCAAATGCAGTGCTAGAGAGAGATGGACATTTGTCTGTTATTGACTGACAGTAGTGAAATCGCTCGAAAAGCAAAACACTGCAAAAGCAACAGCCAGTCTCCAAATTGATTGAATATTGAGCTGACGTTGGGAGAAAACTTCTATTCTCATACGGCTCATAATAGAAGTTCTCTCATTAATAAGATAATAGTTAATGGCAGTAGGTTGTAAAATAACAGATTTTAGATAAATCCATGGCTGGGTAGTACTTGGCAGGAAANCCCTTCTGGCCGACCAAACACAGGCCTAAATTTCTTTGGAGTATTAATTGGTTGGAGACTGTAGATTTTCACTAGCCTTCTTTTCTCCCCCGCTAGTTCTCAGTTAAAAGACCCAAGCATAAGATGGGTCATTAAAAATAGTAAACAAAAATCAGTTCCTCAACAACATCAAAAAAAAAAATCTATTGGTTGTTCGGCTGAGAGCCAAATGAGTAACTAATAAGGTTATCCAAACTAGTTTTTTAATCACTAGTGAATATCAGCTGCACAATTGTTTCTAACTGTTGTCAGAAAAAAACCCCAAATCTGTTTGTCTCCTCTCCAGCTGTACCGGTACCTAACCAAGCCCGACAGCGAGAGCCGCAAAACTCGAAATACCTCTGCACATCTGAGCTGAGGAGACCCAAAGCTGCCTCAGTCCATTACGGAAACAATGGCAGGGTGCAAAGACTATCTGGGGACTCTACCAAATTTAGATCCAATTACCTGATCCTAGCAGTTGCCTATTACCATTAATTAGATCGAAGCAAATACTATATTGTCACGGCACGTGCGTCTTATTTAACATACCCTCCCTAACGAAGCGGAAAAGGCTGGGAGATTTACAGAGTGAAGAAAGAGGCTTTGTCTTTAAGACAGGTAAATTCCAAATGCAGTGCTAGAGAGAGATGGACATTTGTCTGTTATTGACTGACAGTAGTGAAATCGCTCGAAAAGCAAAACACTGCAAAAGCAACAGCCAGTCTCCAAATTGATTGAATATTGAGCTGACGTTGGGAGAAAACTTCTATTCTCATACGGCTCATAATAGAAGTTCTCTCATTAATAAGATAATAGTTAATGGCAGTAGGTTGTAAAATAACAGATTTTAGATAAATCCATGGCTGGGTAGTACTTGGCAGGAAACTGGGTCCTTTTCGTCCAGGCTTCAAATACAGCCCGCTTGGTTAAAACCTGAAGTTGCCATGGATGGTATTTCACACGCTGGAGAGCAAAGTTGCCAAACTCTGTCAGCTTCCCATCTCACTCTGTATTGGAGACAAATAGTCCCAGTTGGTACTAACTGGCATCCCCACAGGCTGTGTGAGGAGAAATTAAATTGTACTGGCTGCAGAGACAGCAAAACTGCCTTGAAGATACACTTCTGCCCAACAAGACTAGCCCAAGGATGGGAGGACGTAACAGTGCAAAGGCTTATTCTGCTGTTTCTTAAGTAGATCCGTGAGACCTAATTGGGAGGCGGACTAATGCACTGCAAAGATTATCCCAATAATACTTACAGTTTTAGTGAATTATTTTGTTTGAAGTTCATGTCACATACCAGTGTCTACAACCCAAAAGATACAGAGGGCTGAAAGTGCTAGTTGATGTTTATTCTGCCCTTCCAACACAGTAGAGCTAAAAGAAGTAACTGTTGGGTTTATGACCTGTAAAATGATCTGCATCTCTCAAAAATACAGCAAAATTGAACATCTTGTAAAATATCTGTATCTATTTGATGAAGGATTTTAATGCTTGGTTTTGCCAACGCAGTGTGTTTTAGCAGTGTTAAATTCACTCGATTGCTGGGAGAGTAATGAGTTAACGGGTATTAAAAATTCCGCTTGCAAATCCATTTCCTAGTTCGTGCTCAACGGAAGATGCTTTCTTCTGTGGCACATCTCGGAACAGACAGCTGAGCATATTAGAAGCTATTTCCTTTTAACACGTGTATAACTATTAGTTTCAGATGGCTGAACAGGTACTACAGTATTTTGAGCAGTCATCTGTGCATTTATGCATATGCTAAATTCTGTGTCCAACATAACATAAAAGAGTGGATACATTTTCGAGCCGTCAGACATGTTGCTTCCTGATACAGGAACTTTTAAACAGGAACTGCTGATTAAGAAGAAAATGATGCTTGCTTCTTTCAAGCGGTTCTGAAGGAATTATTATAGTATATTCTGGCAGTGGCAAATGATATAAGAAAGAGAGTCTAGTATAAATTACAGATAAATCCGACAAGTTCCACAGTTTGTTCGTGGCAGAGCTATCAAATCTCCTGCTTCAAGAAGGACTAGGTGGATTTTTTTAATGTGTTGTGCAAATTAATTTAATTTTGTACTTAACAAAGATTTTCACTTGGTAAAGGCTACTAGTCACTATGTAGCCAAAATTGCAACATGCTGCATAAATTTATATTTTATTAATAAAACATGCATGTGAGGAAAAAAGCTACAGCTGGTGCAGATGAGTTTTTCTATACCCTATTTTTACTAGTTACGCAGCAATGATTCACAATTGCGCCCAATGTGCTCAGTGATGTGGTGTTTTGCCACCAACGCATAGTTGCAGGAATGCCAAATGTGTTTTGTCCAATAAGCACATTGAGCAAAGTTGTTGTTCTGCAGGAAACTAATACAAAACGCATCCATATGCCTGTGGCAGTCTGTATAGTAGGGCTTTTCAGCTTGTCCCAAATATATGGAAATTAACACAGTTCTTAAACTCTTAGTTTAGTATATTATGTTGTTAGACTATACGTGTACAGCTCTTCTTTTACAAGTGGCAGAATATAATTCCTTTCTCTGAAAACGAGTAGATATGATACAGTCTAAAACAGAAAAAATACTTACACCATTTAATACTTCCTGCAGTTTTCATGTCAAGCATAATAAGATACTTCCCACAAAACTTCAAAGCATTTGTTTTCAGCGTTGCAGTTGTCCATTACAAGTGCAAGAAGCAGCTATGCACAGGTACCCATGATCCTTCTGCTTTAAAAAATGGTAAATGTTCAATTTGCCATGCAAAGAATGCCAGGAAGCCATGTGTCAAAACAAAAAAAAAAAAGTGTAATGCTGTATACAAATGACAGAGTTGGTTCTTGGAGAGTGTCCTTTGCATATATTTCCACTGTCCCCAAATTCCTGTCCGGAGCTTTCTCGACCATGACACATGGCTGTTGAGGAATTCTGTCACCACTTCCAAATCCAGGACTATCGTGCAGGAGCATCGTATTTCCTCTTCTGCGGTTACAGCGCCTTGCTGTGCCAAAGTCTAATGCTTATTGCAAACAAAGTGGTCCACTGGGTTTGGACTCATGTTCCCAATGCAAGAGCTGCCCCTGTGTATGGGCCTCCCAGCCTGGGTCGGTACTCACTCAGGGATCCTTGTGCAGTGCAGACACATCCTAGTTATGATCCTGTTCTAATTTTAAGCAAGCAACATTAATGGCTAATGAGGACCGTTAAAATGTTAAAGCTTCAAGGCCAAGCTGTCACTCCTACTCAACTTTCAATTTCTACCACATCAGCCTGATTTGTTCCTGAATCTAGTGCATTTGTCCTACTTATGAATCAAATACTTCCATTTTTTTCTCACAGCTGGTCTTAGCAGATCCACTGGTCTTCGGCTTTTTTTTCACATACGGCTAGATGGATTGGATCGGTAGGATTCTGAAGCAGTAGTACAATGTTTGTCTCATTTTTCATGCCTTAAAGGAATTCTCTGTGCTCTATAAGAAATACGTTCTTGTCCAGAAAGCCATGTCAATAAATAGGGTCTGTTGTGAGGACCCTATTCAGCATTGCATTGGTGATGTGCTGGCTCACGTGATAACGGAAAAATTATCTTTCTTGAACCTCATCCTGTTTTCTTCATATGGTTGTTTTTTGGTTTTGTATTTTCCCTTCTAGTACCTGTATTGTACTTACAGGCTTCATTTTCCTTTCCTTATTTTCGGGGTCTTCATAGTCCAGTTTTCCCATTCAAGGATTTCAGTGCCTTTTCTCTGTGCTTTCTACTCCAAGTCAAAAGCTGCTGTCCTACCGCTTCTTCCTAAAAAGTTAAGATAAATTTGAAGACCTTTCAAATGAAAGAGAGACACAATTTTTAGCAAGTTAGCTTGTGAATGAAGTATAATTATGCTACTTTTACACTAAACAAGAAAAGGAAAAAATGATCTTATATGCTCCCTTTTAGTTACAAAGCAAACACACACCTGCTTTTGGTATTGCACAAGTACAGATCTGTAAAAATAAAAAAAAAACCAAAATATATGTGTTCAAAAATATTTGAGTCTAATATTGCATTGATAGAAGTAACGGGCACTGGGGATTTTATCAGGACAAGTGGTATTTTTGAAGGCAAAATGAAGACATTTTCCTGAACGTATGAGGATGTGATAAACTTCTGAAGAACGTGACTAAGCATTCCGTTCATCTTGACCAATAAACCATGACAGATTTGAAGTATGTAGAATAGAAAGGCATAGAAATTCAAAAAACAACACTGTGGACTGTGAACATGATAGTTGTGCCAAAACAGAGGATCGTATATTCCTCCTTTAGTGAAGAGAAAGCCTTTTTCAGTACGGTGCAGAAAATGAGGGAGACGCACAGTTTTTAACAACATCCATTGAGCCACGGCATGCCCATCGGTGGATGAAAGTGGGATTTTTTTTTTCCTTCTTCATTTTTATGAATACGCCAATGCCTACGGTGAGAGTAATAAATCAACATTTACAATTTCATGCAACCATATGGTGGCTTCTTTGTTTTCAGAATTCATAGCAGCAATAAAATTTCAGATCATTTCCAAAGTGATAAAAATGAACCAAGGTTCTGTGGTTGTTTCTAACTAACTGCCCTTTTCAATTTCAAGTCTCTTTTCATCCATGAACTTTTCTCTGGCCCAGACAGTGGCAAACCCTGTAGAAGGACTTCAGACGTAGAAGAAACTGCAAATTCCTTGATCAATTGTAATAACAAAATGAAAATATTTGGTGTGTTGTCTTACATATGCTCAGCAAACTCCAACCAGTTTGTCCTACTGACCGTGGACTGAGAAGAAGCAAAAATCTCTTTTCATAAGCAGTTAAATTCACATCATAGAGGAAGTCTCAAATAAAGTCTACTTATTTATAAAAGTAGGAGTGAAGATGTGTGTGACCTATGTGTGAGACTAATTTTCACTTATGATCTACAAAATGCGGAAAAGTATACAATAAGAATAGGGGGGTTTTGTATACATACCTTCTATATATCTTTTAATACAACCCAAGATCATGAGCAATGGAAAGATGACTTAAAGAAACCTTTTCTTCTCTTCATCAAGGATAATTTGTTAACCTTAAATCCTGTATTTATGAATTTAAGCTTCAACACATGCAAGTATTATGAGTACTGTAAAAAAATGTTATGAATCTGTATTGTTTGAATTGACCATACTTTTTCCCAGTTTACAAACAGTTTCAGACATGTTTTCAGACTGATTTAATGCCATACCTGCCCACAGCCAACTGAACTTGTCATCGCTCTAACTCTGTATCTAGTTATATTTTATTCTTCTGTGCAAGTATAAACTGCATCGTGCAATAGGCTTTAAAATAAAAAGTTATACTATATCGAAAATAAATATTAGATAAAAATGCATTAGACGGATAATATATATAAAATATATCCAATAATACATTAGACAAATATAATGCAATACACAAGGTATATTCAGTATCAAATATAGAATATTTGTGATTTAGAGTAACAAACTTAATTACTTTTCTTTAGTAAAACTCTGTTTTTAAAAGCCATCAGTGCATTTAGACAGAGATGACTGAAATAAAAAAAATACATTTTTAAAACGTTGATATTTTAAAAATCGACTTAAAATACACTACATTACTCTATGTTCCCTGTTTTTCTGTATGTCAAATGCATTTACTAGAAGTACCTGGCNAGACAAATATAATGCAATACACAAGGTATATTCAGTATCAAATATAGAATATTTGTGATTTAGAGTAACAAACTTAATTACTTTTCTTTAGTAAAACTCTGTTTTTAAAAGCCATCAGTGCATTTAGACAGAG
>VZSC01010403.1:20056-31593 GCA_013398225.1 Steatornis caripensis
AAGAGAAGGCTGAGAGGAGATCTGATCAATGCTCACAAATATCTAAAGGGTGGATGTCAAGAGGGGGGAATCAGACTCTTCTCAGTGGTGCCCAGTGACAAGGGGCAATGGGCACAAGCTGGAACACAGGAAGTTCCACCTGAACATGAGGAGGAACTTCTTTACTGTGAGGATGACAGAGCACTGGGACAGGCTGCCCAGAGAGGTTGTGGAGTCTCCTTCTCTGGAGATATTCAAACCCGCCTGGATGCATTCCTGTGCAACCTGCTCTAGGCTAATCTGCTTTAGCAGGGGGGTTGGACTAGATGATCTCTAGAGGTCCCTTCCAACCCCTACCATTCTGTGATTCTATGATTCTATGATCTCTTTTTACTCTTTTCATCCCCTACAAATCTATGTGTCAATAGTAGTCCCCCTTCTCTCCCTGTTAGAAAAAACACGCAGATTTAAATGCTGAACATTTCAGAGTTCTCACAGAGGAAGGAAAATAGAAGGCCAGCAGTTCCTGCAGTGCATCACTTTCATGTCCTACGATAACACACAAAGATAGTCATTATGTTAACGTACACTATATTACTGAGAACTACCTACATAAAATGCAGCAATACATAGAATTTTTTTTTATTAATGTATCAAGTTAATCAAACCTTGAGAAAAATAAATTTATCTCTATAACGTGTAGATTAGTTTTAAGGAAGCTTTTTTATATGCTGAAATAGCATAAATGTAAAAGGTAGATTATGAACTAATATAAATTATATAGTTACTAATGAGCTGATAGCACTAAGTACTTTAAACACAGTCTTCCTAAGAATGATTTTGTGATCACTAGATATCAATGTATCTCTACGAGAAGATTTAAAAATCCATGATTATTTCAGTTATGTCTAACCTTTACACATAAGCATGACAACTTTAATAAGAACACTGTAAACCTAGGCCAGAGATATTTTAGACCTAATTTGAAATTTTAATAATATGGCAACATGGCAAATTATGCTACAGAAATACATAGATTTTAGAGCTTTCATCAGCCTTAAGATCTCTAATGAATTGATTTAATGTATTCCATTTAAAAGGATTAAATAGCCAGGGGTTATAATGAAACAATAAAGTTCAATCGAGTTGGTTATCTTAACCTTAAAGTAAGTTTAATGTTATGATGCACTCTATCTGTCATAGGAAAATAGATATTTCTATACCTCTTAGAGAAACATGAAACTGAATGTTTTAGAATGCTGTTTCACATAAGCTGTGCAGTTGACAAGTATACGGACACTTTTTCAAAATTCAGTAGCATGCTAGAATAGCTACTCTACTGGTAGCTTGTTATGATTAGTAGGATAGTATCTTAAACATGCAATGTCATGCAAATAATTATGTTAACAATGCTTGATACATTATAGCCATTGGTAAAATCAACTTCCTTGGGAAAAAATCAAACAAATAAAACAAAATAATACAATTCTGTAAAGCTCACAATCTTCAAGTTGACCCTCTCAAGGACATCCAGTAAGCTATAAAGAAATCTAAAGCATTCCACTGTACAGATTTCACGGTTCTCTCCATTCTTTGCTTTTTGAAGATTAAAAATCTTTATTCTTGTGCAGCACAGGGAACACTGACTATGCATAAAATAGATTGAATTAAAAAATAGCTGGTTTTGGTGTCCATGGAAATCTGAAACTCATCTCATTCACTGTTTTTCTCATAACTTGTCAGAAATACTCAATGTCTTTTAATCATATGGGCTAGTTTTGCCCTTAGAATTTCTCCATTATGAAGGTCATATTGAATTCTGTCTGTTGCTTTACTAGCAAAGACTTTAAAATTCCCCTGATATCTCTGTTCCCTCAATGCACTCTCCTCTTAGAGGTTAACATTAACATACAGAACACTCAGCAACAGGACTCTCAGAGAAATATGGTGCAATAATTAATCAGTCAAGTATCACAGATAAATTTTCCTTTGACTACCTCACCTGGTAGAGCAGGTATCTTTAACAAATAAGGGCCTTCATATCACAGAAACTATCTGCAGCTGTAACTGTAGCTATATATAGGCTGGATAAGGAATTGGCTGGGTGGTCGCATCCAGACTAGTGGTTAATGGCTCAATGTCCGGATGGAGATCAGTGACAAGTGGTATCTCTCAGGTGTCCCCGTTGGGATCGGTACCATTTAATATCTTCATCAGTGACAGCGGAATCAAGTGAAACTCTCAGCAAGTTTGCAGACAACATCAAGCTGAGTGGTGCAGTTGACATGTGTGAAGGAGGGGATGCCATTCAGAGAGACCTGGACAAGCTCAAGAAGTGGGCCCATAAGAACTTCATGAGGTTCAACAAGGCCAAGTGCAAGGTCTTGCACCTGGGTCAGGCAAACCCCTGGTGTCAATACAGGCTGGGGGATGAAGGGATTGACAGTAGCCGTGGGGAGAAGGACTCAGGGGTACTGGTGAATGAAAAGCTGGATGTAAGCCAGCAATGCACACTTGCAGCACAGAAAACCAACCATATCCTAGGCTGCATCAAAAGAACAGTGGCCAGCAGGACGAGGGAAGTAATTCTGCTCTTGTACTCCACTCTCATGAGACCTCACCTGGAGCACTGAGTTCATTTATGGGGTCATCAGTACAGGAAAGACATGGACCTTTTGGAGTGGGTCCAGAAGAGGGCCACAAAAATGATGAGAGGTCTAGAACATCTCTCCTATGAGAAAAGACTCAGAGAGTTGGGATTGTTTAGCCTGGAGAAGAGAAGGCTCCAGGGAGACATTATTCTTGTTTTTTAATACTTAAAGGGTGCTTATTACAATGACAGAAAAAGACTTTTTAGCAGGGTCTGTAGTGATAGGGCAAGGGGTAATGGTTTTAAACTGGAAGAGAGTAGATTCAGACTAAATAAAAGAAAGAAATTCTTACGATTATGAAACTCCAGAACAGGTTGCTCAGAGAGGTGATAGATGCCTCATCCCTGGAAACATTCCAGGTGAGGTTGGACAGGGATCTGAGCAATGTGATCTTTTTGAAGATGTCCTTGCTCATTGTAGGGATGTTGAACTAGATTACCTTTAATGGTCCTTGTCAATCCATCTGTTCTATGATTCCATGATAGTGCAACATCCTTTTGAAGCTCTGCAGTGACATCTTGAATACAGGTTCCAAATTCAACATGACCTTAACATACTGGGGAAAAGCTTGTATTCCCACCAAAACAAGTGTAAAGACATGAATACAAAGTACTACATTTAGCAAGAAGAAATCATAAGCAAAATGGAAGATCAACAATTCCATAGCAGATCTACCAAAATTTTTTGTTACAGTGGATCATAGTCTGAATGTCTCACTATTCCAAAATGTCAAAAGACTTTCTGACAGTGTTCTCTAGCAAGCATCTTCTATGTGAAAAACAGACAATAGGTATTCAATGTCATTCTGCACCGTAAAAAAATTGTATGAGATTTTTCTCTATCATTTTTAAAGATGATGTTTTTAAGTAAAAATGGAGCAGGGCTGAAGGATAGGAGGTATGGAAAACCTAGCATAGCCTGAAGGAACTGATTTTGTGTAATCTAGAAAAGAACCGGAAATGCTAGATACTTTATTGTATTTCACACACACAAGGCAGTTAATACTGTTTTATTTCAGCAAGACTAACTAAGAAGAAATTGGCTTACATTTTAAACGAAATTATTACTTTGTGTTAGAACTAGAAAGTTGATTTCCTAAACACAATGAAGCATCTGAGTAGACTTGCAAAAAATAGGTAAGCAATACATCTCTGAATTGGAATCCTAGCACAATTACATTGCTACCCTGCAGAAGAGTGGATTCAAGGAGATTCTCTCTCAAAGGCAATACACTTCTATGGTCATGACATAGTGTTCTTTTTATTTATCCTCCAACAAGCCAATATGTTCTAGAAAAAAAAACCAGTGGGTTCATCCCCATAGTTTTCAAGCAGTTAGAAGGCACTGAAGAATTTTCTTGTGGGATTATGTATAGTTTTACATAATTTACATACAAAATTCTGAATGAATAAACTAATTTAATGGACTTTCAATTTATATGGAGAAAGACATACAGTTCTATCCAGATATTTGAGAACCGTTTGTGTGCAAGATGTGGAAACCCCAGCAATTCCATCCACCGTGGAAAAATTTCTCTGAAATATTTTCCCTGTGCATAATTGCAGCTAGAGCCACTAGAACTCCATTTAACAAGGCACTAAGCCTAATTCAGTCATTGAAATATCATAGGATTTGCCCATTCTAAGACAAGGCAAATATCTCAAGTGCTATGGTTCTGAAAATAGAAATGGATTTTGAATGATTATGAACATAACCATTTGCAATTATGTTTCAGAAGTAAAGGGAGAACGTCCAGAAAAACATTCTATCCAAAAGTTTAGAGACATTGAAAGATACTACTCCAGCCTGAAATAATTTATTTGCAATTATATTCTCTGCTAGTTCTGAGACAAAACAGGAAAAAAAAAAAGCATGCAGGTATTATACACATAAACAGATTAATAGCCATGAATATCTTCTATTCTGGAAGTCATAAAGTGTAAGTGGGTAGAGTATGTTCATAGCATACCCAAATTTTACAGCACACTATGCAATATTGCAGTATGGTATGCTACAACATAATACCCATTTATCTGTTTAAGTGAAAATGAAACTTCTAATTCCTTGCTAGGTGGAGGAATACAAAATTCCAATTTATGAACTAACATCTTCTCCTTGCAATTGTAGCCTTAACCAGTAACAATACTACCAGAAAGCTGCACAGAAATTAACCATTAATGAAGTTTGCAAAGAAATCATTTCTTCCTTATCCTTCTGACAATAAGATTTCTACTGTATTGCTTACACAAGAGTAAATGTAAAACTGAAACAAGGATACTGAGGTTTAAATTCTCATTTTTTCATATAGACCATTAAATCACAGACTTGTTTTAAAAACAATTCTTAGAAATGGTGATATGAGTTGTTAGGCTTGCTTCCTGGTGCTATGCCATAAGGAATATGGGTTTCATATGTCTGAATTTCAGTTAGACTACCATTATCTTCTATAGGTACTCACTTTCAAGATTTGCAAGTAATGCAAGCAGTGTAGCTTCAAAAGTTTCTTCTTGGAGTAGACAATAGAGTATATAAAGAATTTTTTGCATGAAGAGATAGTCTGATAAATAGTATATACAACTCTGAATTTCACAAAATAGCACTGTGCATGTAACACATTAATGAAATGTATGTATTTACAAATCTGAGCTGATAATTGCTATTCAGCCTAAAACACTGGTATTTAAGAAAAGTTTAAAAGTTCCACTCAGCAGGCAAATTTCAAATGAAGGAAACCAGTGGCACTTGTTTGAAAAAGTTAATAAAAAGTAATAAAGAAAGACTCTTAAATTCCTGTCAACTTACTCCTCAAAAAAACCTCAACAAACCAAAAACCAACCCAAACCCCCTGCATTTTAATTGCTGCAGAAATAGTGTTAAAACAGCTGAGTAAGCAGAAGATCCTTACCTGATCTCAGTGAATGTAGAAAATAAAATGTTTTCATTACAGATTCACAAAGAAGTACATTAATATGGTAGTTTTCTTTGTCTTTAGCTCTTTAGAGTACAAGAGAAAACAGCAACTATCTTGGGTGTATCACCTTTGAATCACAGGAAAAGATACATAGCAGAGATGAATTAACTATACTGGGGTTGAAAAGAGAGTGAGTCTAACAACTACATTGGTGAAAAACAGAATAAAAAATCCTCCTTTTCAGCTACTCTTACTTGAAACCTTGTGTTGCTGAGAAAAGAACATTCCTTTCCCATTCAAATCCTCTCTACTTCTTGATCAAGTTCAGTGTAGAGTTCTCATTTTCCTGTACAATGTGCAAGATGTTTTTTCCTGCTACTTAATGGTTAGAATTTGCGAACTTATCTGGATGATAATTTCCATAGTACTTTAAAGGTTTCATTCTTTTCAAATGTTTTCATTTCCTTTTGCCTATAAAAGTATTTATAGTTTACCTGAAAAGAGAGATTCCATGTAAATTAAAAAACTTTTTTAAAAAATCTAACTGAAATGAACAAAAAAGAATTTTAAGTTAAAATTAAGCTTTTGAATACACAAGCATTTATTATGAATAAATAAATCATTATATTATACGAAAATGTGTTATAGAGAAATGCATTGAAGAAATTTATTTGGTCAGGTCAAACCTATGGACTTCTATACTTTAGAAAATAATGTTCTAGTAGGGTTTGATAAATATCAAAATACTGAAAAGCTGCCATTAACTTGGTGTTCATACGTCTTTTTCCCTTTCTTTGGTATCTGGCAATTGGTGCAAAGACTACCTCAAAGCTAAACAGCATCTTTATGGCAACAGTAAAGTTTACATGCGTCTTGCAGTGTGCTTCAGGAAAAAACAGATGATGGTTTGCTGTATACATTAAATATGCTACAATATATAATAAAAAAGATTATATCATAAACTAAGCTGAGCACTAGCTACATAATTTATAAAATAACTTTCCAGTTCTTGAAGGTTTACATTTGTGAACAGGAAATTTGTTGTAAACACTGCTGAAGAGAACAATTTCCATCAACTTGGATTAGATAACTTCCATCAAATAAGTTCTTTAATGTTTTGATTTTGTATAGAAACATTTTATGAATATCTAAAACTAAATTGATTTTTTTATTTAAGTATATTTTACAACAGTGCTGTTTGCATAGTAGTCATTCATGTGCTGTTTATGATCTTCTGCTTCAGAGGTCACATATTTTAGCTAGCAGATAAAGAATTCCTCTTACTAGCTTCTTCGAAACTAGTGATCATATATGACCCTTTCAGAAAGGATAAAAAAAAAAGAAAAAAAAAGAAAAAAGTATATATTAAAAAAATCTCCACAGTTTTTTTGTCACTGCCAGGAGTAGAAACAGTCTGCTAAACCCAGGGTAATCATTGTTTACTAATTGTTGGTATCATTACATCAAATGTAATATTATGTCTTGCTACATAAGATATAAATAATTTTTAGTATTAAAAGACTGGTTCAGCTCCACTTTTAAAAGTAATTTATAATCTCACTTGTGCAACTCAGCCTGCTAAAGAGAAGCTTTTAGAAATACAAAATTTCCTTCCTTTGTCTTTACTCTAGTTCCTGTGACATGAATAGAAGCTTATTCAGAAAAATATTGCTTGACATAAGGCACTGTTACCTGAAGTAACTTAAAATAATGATGTAAGATAAAGTTCTTAGAAAGTCAGACAATGAGGTTAATCAGATTTACAAGGATCACTGTTCTTTATCAATTACTCCAGAATATAGTATATAAATAGACTTTTCTTATTCACTAATCCTTTATGCTGTATTTGATTCCTTTTATTCTTAAAAATAGAAGAAAATAAAATAAGATTTAGTTCTGCATTAACTTTAAATTCTGAGAGTTACATTTAAGCTCAAATTTTAGACTC
Organism: Steatornis caripensis; assembly: GCA_013398225.1. Lineage (NCBI taxonomy): Eukaryota > Metazoa > Chordata > Aves > Caprimulgiformes > Steatornithidae > Steatornis > Steatornis caripensis. The sequence goes on from VZSC01010403.1 coordinate 27,546, forward strand.
AGCCAAGTGTACATCAGTATATATTTCTAAACTATTTAAGGACCTTCTTATACAAATGATATAAGACATACAAGGAAATGAGAGAACTTCAATAACATTTCTGTAATTGTTTGTTCTCTAGTCAACAGGAAAAAAAAACCTTTCTGAAAGCTTTCTATAATCACACAACTAAAGCAAAAAATACTTACTCTTAAGGTTTTCTGTCATCTTAATTATTTTTGGAGTTACTACACTTTCACCATGTTTTCATTCTGCTGCACACATTTAGGTTATCACTACTCTCTCATGTCACTATTTCAGGATAATAATGGAATAAAGAAGCTGCGCTGCGTTTAATGCTGTCTTTTTAACCCTTTACAATTCAATGCCAAAGAGCAAACAGCGACGTCTCATGATCTTCATACCAGTTCAGTCTTTGGGTCACTAAAAGTGATTTTGTTCATCTTGGCACAGTAAAATTCAACATGATCCTTTGTGCCATTCCCTGAAAACCTGAACAACATCAACAGTAGACAACATAGAGATTTTCCATAACAAATTTTCCAATTTATTTGCATCTCAGGGTAAAGTTCTGTTTAACCAGTGCAAAGCACGTAAGTATTTCAAACATTCCTCGTGAGAGAGTATACTTGCCAAGATCATGCCTTTGCAATTACTTCAAACAGATCCCATTTATGGCAAATCTTCTGATCTACATATATATTCTTTTACATACATTAACAATAAAAAAAATAAAAGTGGACAAAGAAATGTAGTTACAGAAATACAACCCTGCCTTTATATAGATTACATTATCTGAAATGCACCCAGGTATTTGTAAAACAAAAGGTTATTCCAATATTCTACAGAAATGTTAATCTGACATCTCAAAAGGTCAGATAAGAATTTATTGAGCACACATGAGGTTTTATTGTTTGTGCTTAAATCATACAACAATGGGACATATTTGCATTTATTTATAACTATGCATGGGTTGAGCAACTCCAGTTATACTAAGAGAACTAAGAATTACTGTGTAGCTGTACATAATAATTGAAATTTAGTCTAAGAAGACCTTAAGATATTAAAAGACTTTTCAGGAAAATACAGTCTATGGATAACAATTAAGTTTGTTCCTCCTATAACTAAAGTTTCTGTAGGAACTAACTAATGAGTTAACTTTGCCAATTAATGTAGTACATTAAGTGCCATATAAGGGTGATGTCACAAAATTGGCCCTTTTTCCCACATTTAGTCACATACTTGTCATTTCAAACCCCATTCTTCAAAGTCAAATCCAAATACCGTGAGCATTTCTGGCAGCCAGTCACTCATGAGACATGAGAAAACAATTTGAATAGTAAAGGAGTGGTTGATTTCTTATCAATATCTTTAATACTAGTTCCTATGACATAATTTCCCGCAGAATATAAGCCTGCTAGCTAGTTTTCCTTTCTAATAGTTTTCCTGTTAATTTTAAGAAAGTGTGTTTAACAAAGGAATCCATCTGAGATCTGTAATAAAAATGGGAAAATAAGTTGACCTAATTTGATGACAATAAAATAAACATTAAGTCTTCCCATATCCTTTCCTGCAGTACAGTACAGAAATGTAAGTTAACATAGTTCAGAAATATTTTATGATATTTCATGAGCACAGCTCTTATGTAACTGCTATCTACTTGTTTGTGAGTAATGAAAGGAAAATGTACAATTATAGGTCCAGGACACAATAATCAAAAATTTTTAAAAATCGTAACTGAAATGTTGATTTTTGACTGGTTTAATTTTTCTCCAGTTTTAGACTCCACTACATACCAAGTCAGGTAGGAATAATGAACAGCAAAAAGCCGTAATAACATCAGAAAAGTTATACGTTAAGCTTTCCCTCTCTTAAGGATGCCAAAAGGAGTATTGTCTTAGCAAAGGATATGAGAGAGAGAATCTGTTAAATATAACTGATGATTATTCTTTTTTCTCATATGGTACAAAGATTTGACTCATTTTTCTCTATACTACCCTGAAGGCCTCCTCCTAATCAATTCACACTAAAAAGAAGAGCAAAAAGATCTTTTAAAAGGAAATTAAAATTAAGGCCTAATTTATGAGTCTTATCAAAAGAAGTAGAAGCTAATTCTCAGTAAATAGAGTCTATGTTCCATATTTATAAACACAAAGAATAATTTCATTTATCATAAAAGGAAGTGATACTGAAAATTTTACTTAAAGACCTTGATTTGACGCTTTTAATCTACTGTAAATTAGTTCTCACACCCACTCTAACAAGCCTCTGCCTGCAAATGGGACAAGCATCGAGATGAATAGCTGCAATACTCTTCGATCTGTCTTTGTATCCTAGAAACCCCTGGAGACAGCACTGCACTCTGTAAAGAACAAAAAGTAACTGCAATGCAACTCCACTCAAATAAACTTTTGGAGACATGAATCTAATATTTCTTTATGACCTAGACAATGACAGTGTCTTCAGCAACTAGAAAACAGAGGGCTGTATATTCAATACAGACTGATTTTTCTTAAACATAAATTCTGAGTCAGTGGGAATCAATGTTCAGGTCTGTACTTAACTTAAAGGGTAAAAGATTATTTTTTGCTCCTCCATCCCTTTATTGGTTTTGAATAAAGTATATTAAAAAAATGATGTGCATACAGTATGTGTCTGCAACGTTTTGAAAATAATTGCTCTTCCTCCATCTTAGGCACGTGATAAACTAGACATCTCTTATTGTTAGAAGGTATGCATACTTCAGCTGGGGAACAGGGGTGAGGAAGGAAGGACAGATTTACTTTGATTTGTAATTTCAAAGAATTCTAAAGCATACCTTTCGAACATAAGAAGAAAATAAACCATTTTTATACTGAAGATGTAGAAGTTCTGAGTTTGACATAAAATTGTATTTCAGTGAGGTTTATCAAAGTTCCAATAAACAGAAAGAATTTGTAGGCAGACTCAATATCAATGAATGCATACACGGTTTGTCAAAACCGTATTGTCAGTCTACTCCAGCATACATGGGAGTAAAGTTGAAATCTGACAAGTGAAATGTCATTTTATGAAGCAATTAGTTTTATAAATAGAAATGGCCAAGAGAAGCCATTTTGGTTGTTTCTGGTTTGATGCATATTTATGCCTTCCTTTTTTTAAAGGAATTTACATGAAAAACTACATAGTTTTCCTTACTGAAGATGTGTTTTTCTTGAAATGAAAGCATTCATATCACCTTCCTTCACACAACTGAAAATTCTAGTTTACTATGGTATATGGAAAATTTATGATTTTGTCTTCCTTCACATCCACTAAAAAATATACGAAATGCACAGCAATGCACCAGTTTCCTATATACATCCCCAATGGGGCAGATATGGCCTTCCATACTTAGCAGGAAATAGTGACCAGTTAAATTTATTCATCCGTAGTAGAATTTTCATTATTAACTCATTTTCAAAGAAGCATTTATGCATCATCTGAGAAGGAATTCCATGACTCCTTGGAGAAAACCTAAGAGTAAGATTTCCATTAGGATCATATGCTTCCCAAAAAACATATGACAACACATACTGAACTGCAAAGTCACTAAGGGAAAAGAGTATTTAAGAAATTATTTTTGTCCTTCGGGTCGCATAACACCCAGTATTTTCTGTATAGTATCAGTCTTGATAATTGAAATAAATTGACACTATATTATGTATCAGTGTAATTCATTCTATCAGACAAAGTAGGTTTGGCTCAAAATGTTTATATCCAGAGTGTCTAAAAGGGACAGTTACAACTTTTCTGCCATACCATTTATTCTGTGCTCAAATATTAACAAATTTCAAATGACAGCATATGCTTACAAACTCCAAATTAAAACACTGTATGCATTACTTCTAAAGAGATTTATCAAGCAATTGATTTTGAATAACTGCATCTTCTTTTCCTTTTTTTTCCTATTTCCTTGATTATCCTCTTACTAATTTTTCTGCAGATGTGCTTTGTGCTGAATACTAATTACCATAATTTTTTCCATAATTTCATAAGCTGTCAGAGAAATAATTTTGATGTGATAAAC
>VZSC01010403.1:36133-52017 GCA_013398225.1 Steatornis caripensis
ATGACAAAATATCATGAGAATTTTATTTGATTCAAAAGAAAGTAGTATGTATATCAAATTATGCCAAATATGGCTGACATGCTAAGAGTGTTTATCACCAAAAAAGCTACATAAAAAGTGATTTTAGAAATCAAATATTTCTACTTTTTACAATAAGAATTATATGACAGTTATAGTAAAAATAAAAAGTTACTATTGCTGTTTATTTTTGTAAATTACAGAATGACAGTGGTTTTCTTCCTAGGTACCAGTGGACATAAAGTTAGACTTCATACACAGTATTAAACCAAATGAGGGTAAGAGGGTTACACAACACCTGAGAGCTTACTGTGTTTTGAGCCATTACAAATCATAGATGGTAATGTATAAGACAAATAAATGAGTACTTGACTGAGCTGTGGCACTAACGTTAAACACCATTATAATTTTTTGAGAGAGTGCAAAGATTTTGAAAGCACTGATATAATAACATGTATCAGCTTTATTTCCAATTCTATAATTAATTTTAAACTGCGATTAACTTAATTATTGTGGTATCCTCAAAATAATACTAATCAATCTAGTTAAGAAAAGTCATTTAATATCTCTTATCTTTTTTAACGTTTTAGTTACAAGATACATGACTAAGACAGGAATTAATTTTTTCTTCTTGAAAATCAGTGGTCTGACTTGCTCATTTTTACTTTGCTTGACATAGGTTTTAGTTAACACAGGTAAATAAGTTATGGTGAATTTGAAATCAGGCAAAATAAAAATAAGGTACAACAGTCTCTAGCAGATGTTCTGTGAGACTGTTGGCATAGTCAAAATCTCTTTTTTTTTTTTGTGTCTTACTCGAGGAAAACAGTACCTTTCTAAAACTTATAGATCTGTATTAGGAAATAAAACCCAGACAGTGATAAACAATTGTTTACTTTAATCTTTAAATGTTAAATTAATAGAAAAACAACGCCGTTCGGGGTAGAAGAGACCTCTGGTGGTCATCTAGTCTGAGTCTCTCCTTGCAGCAGGGTAAGATGGATCAGGTGGTTCAGGCTCTGTCAAGTGAAATAACGAGTGCATATTCTTATATCTGCACCATCAATGTAGATACCACAACCTCTCTGAGTACCTTTCCCTATGTTTGTCCACTACATAGCAAAAGTTTCTTCCCCTGTACCTAGTTAGAACTTTCTTCATTGTAACTTGTGACCACTTCTCTTGGCCTTTTCCTGTATACCTGTAAGAGGCTGGCTGCATTTAAGTTTACTCAGCCTTTGTTTGTGGCCATGTGCTTCAAACCCTTATCATCTTCATAACACTTGACTGGAGTCACTCAAACATGTCCACATGTCTGTTGCACTGGGGAGCCCAGAATTGGACACAGCACTCCAGGTAAAGAGTCACACATACTGAACAGGATCATTTCCTTGAGCCTCTTGGCTGCACCCTTTCTAAAGTAGACCAGGACACAGAGGGTTAATTTGCCACAAGGGTGTAGTGTTGACTCCTTTAGCTTTTTTCCACCAAGACTCTCAGCATTTTCTCTGCCAAGCTGAATTCCAGGAGGTGAGTGCCAAGTTTGTACTGGTGTGAGGGATTTATTAATCTATAAGTGCAGGGTTTGGCATTTCCTTTTGCTGAATTTCATGAGGAACCTGTCTTAAAAGACCTGTATTAGTTTATGTGGCTGCATCTACTCCTATGCTCAATATCAAAACCTAAGCAAAAACTCAGTGAGAGAACAGTGGCTGATAGAATAAAGTATACATTTTTAAACTAGATTTTTAAGATACCATTTTTGTATAGTTGTTATCAATCTTACTGTTAAAAGAATGTATCCTTTGAATTAACCGGCACCGCATCACTCATTCATCAGAAAAATACAATAAGAACACAGCACTATGTTCCTAAAAGAAATATCACAAAAAGCTAAGAATAACAGCCATAAATGCAGCTTACATTCATTTAATCCTAATTATAATAGTACTTTCCTCTTTTTGCTATTTGAATATTCAGAGCGACTATTAATTTGCCAGGAGCAGTTTCCATTTTCCACATATCTTCAGGACTCAATTAAATTATTCTAGATACATTTTTTAGAGTTTTAAAACATTTACACTGAATATATAATTTTATTTATTCATGCAGTTTAAGACATTTGTTAATGACATATTTTAAGGGAGAAAAGGAGAGATAAGTAATAGGGTTGTTTTTCACTCATATTAGGAGAAAAAGTAGAATATGGTGAACCATCTATTTTATAAAGCTTTTATTACACAATATGTGAGAAGATCATCATAACAGTATGCTGATAAGCTTCCAGTCTTTTACCAGCTGAAGCGTTATAAAAGTAATACAAACCCACATTCAGAAACAGTACCTAATTAGCACTTATAACTTCAGGAACCCATACAATCATTAAATAATGAATACCTACAACATATATAAGAAAACCTCTGCTTTACTGTAGATCCAATGTGTTCGCCCAATACAAAAAGCAGTCTGAGGTTCAGGAAATTGTAATACAAGTCTTTATTTGGCTCCTGTATCAATAAGCATTTCACCTTTCATGAAAGATAAATCACTCAATCACAGAAAGGCTATGGCTGGCCCAGACCTATGGAGATTGTCAAGTCCCATCCCAGTGAAGAGGAGAGTTAGATAACGAAGATTGCCAGATGAGTTTGGATAACTCAAAGAATCTCAGAATAACAGAACGGTAGGTGTTGGAAGAGACATCTGGAGACCATCTAGTCCAACACCTCTGCTAAAGCAGGTGCGCCTAGAGCAGGTTGCACAGGAACACGTCCAGGTGGGTTTTGAGTATCTGCAGAAAAGGAGATTCCACAACCTCTCTGGGCAGCCTGTGCCAGTGCTCTGTCACCCTCACAGAAAAGAAGTTCTTCCTCACGTGCAGATGGAACTGCCTGTGTTCCAGTTCATGTCTGTTGCCCCTTGCCCTGTTGCTGGGCACCACCGAAAAGAGTCTGGCCCTGTCCTTTTGACAACCGCCCATTACATATTTGTAAGCATTGATCAGATCCCCTCTCAGTCTTCTCTTCTCCAGGCTAAACAGACACGGGTCTCTCAGCCTTTCCTCATAAGAGACATGCTCCAGACCCCTCATCATCTTTGTAGCCCTCCGCCGGACTCCCTCCAGTAGTTCCCTGTCTCTCTTGAACTGGGGAGCGCAGAACTGGACACGGCACTCCAGATGCGGCCTCATCAGGGCAGAGCAGAGGGGGAGGATCACCTCCCTCGACCTGCTGACCACACTCTTCTTAATACACCCTAGGGTGCCATTGGCCTTGCTGGCCAAAAGGACACCTTACTGATGCATGGTTAACCTGTTGTCAACCAGCACTCCCAGGTCCTTTTCCACATAGTTGATCTCCAGCAGGTCAGCCCCCAACCTGTGCTAGTGCATGGGGTTTTTCTTCCCTAGATGCAGGACCCTATGCTTGCCTTTGTTAAACATCATCGTGTTCATCTGCCCAACTCTCTAGCCTGCCCAGGTTGTGTTGAATGGAGGCACAGCCTTCCAGTAAGTCAGCCACTCCTCCCAGCTTTGTATCATCAGCAAACTTGCTGAGGGTACGCTCTGACCCTTCATCCAGGTCGTTGATGAATATGTTGAACAGGGCTGGACCCAGCACCAACTCCTGGGGAACAGCACTAGTCACAGGTCTCCAATTACTGTGCCACTGATCACAACCTGCTGAGTTCTGCCATTCAGACAGTTCTTGATCTACCTCAACGTCCACTCATCTAACCCATACTCCCTAAGCTTATCTATGATGATGTTGTGGGAGGCAGTGTCAAAAGCCTTGCTGAANGAAGACTGGATTGGTAATAACATCTGTCAGCTCCCTCAGTACTCATGGATGCATCTCGTTGGGGCCCATCCATGTGCAGTTTGCCTGAGTGATCTCTAACCCAATCCTCCTTGACCAAAGGAAAGTGTTCCTTTCTCCAGACTTTCTCTCTTAACTCAGGGAATGTGAATCCTGAGGGACAGTCTTAGCAGTAAAGACTGAAGCGAAGAAGGCATTCNCAGACAGTTCTTGATCTACCTCAACGTCCACTCATCTAACCCATACTCCCTAAGCTTATCTATGATGATGTTGTGGGAGGCAGTGTCAAAAGCCTTGCTGAAGTCAAGGTAGACAACATCCACTGCTCTCCCCTTATCCACCCAGCCAGTCATGCCATCATAGAAGGCTGTCAGATTGGCTAAGCAGGATTTTCCCTTGGTGAATCCATGTTGACTACTCCTGATAGCCTTCTTGTCCTTCATATGCTTAGAGATGATCTCTAGAGGTCCCTTCCAACCCCTACCATTCTATGATTCTATGATTCTATGACATCCAGAACAAGCCATTCCATCACCTTTCCAGGGATGGAGGTGAGACTGACTGGCCTGCAGTTTCCTGGGTCTTCCTTCTTTCCCTTTCTGAAGATTGGAGTGACATTGGCTTTCCCCCAGTCCTCAGACACCTCTCCTGTTCTCCACAATCTTTCAAAGATGATGAAGACTGGATTGGTAATAACATCTGTCAGCTCCCTCAGTACTCATGGATGCATCTCGTTGGGGCCCATCCATGTGCAGTTTGCCTGAGTGATCTCTAACCCAATCCTCCTTGACCAAAGGAAAGTGTTCCTTTCTCCAGACTTTCTCTCTTAACTCAGGGAATGTGAATCCTGAGGGACAGTCTTAGCAGTAAAGACTGAAGCGAAGAAGGCATTCATTAACTCCACCTTCTCTGCATGTTCTGTCACCAGGGCACCCGGCTCATTCAGTAGCAGGCCCACATTTTCCCTACTCTTCTTTTTACTACCAATGTACCTGAAGAAGCCCTTCCCATTGTCCCTCACCTCCCTTGCCAGATTTAATTCCAAACGGATCTCAGTCTTCCTTGTTGCGTCTCTACATCCTCTGATAACATTCCTATGTTCCTCCCTTGTGGCCAGTCCCTTTTTCGTCATTCTGTAAACTTCCTTCTTCCCTTTGAGTTTTTTTAGAAGCTCCTTGTTCATCCATGGAGGTGTCCTGCCTCCTTTGCTTGACTTTTTACTCATAGAGATGGACTGATCTTGACATTTGGATGAACCAATTCCAATGAGAGATACTTCACACTCTTTCTGGGCAAGTTATTCCAGACTTTGATCACCATTATGGTAAGAAAAAAAAAAGTTTTTTCTCATAATTATACAGAATTTCCTGTGGTTCACTTCGTGCCCATTGTCTCTTGCCTTGTTCCTGGGCAACACATCAAGTGCCTGGCTCCATCATTTTTACTGTATCCCATCAGGTATTCAAACAGATAAAATCCTCCTGAGTTTTCCATCCCCAAGTTAGACATTCCCAGGTGTCATAAACTCTACTCATATGTTAGATGCTCCGATTCCTTGATTATCTGAAATATTACCTGTTGTATCCTGTAGGTGATGCTCAGCCTAATGCGGCTCAGGAAGCTGTTGGCCGCCTTTGCCACAAGGACATCCTGCTGGCTCATGGTTTGCTTGGTGTCCATCAGGACCCTAAGGGCCTTTTCTACAAAGCTGCTTTCCAGCTCTTGACACTTCCTTTTCTTGAACATCATTATGTTGTTGTCAGCCTATTTCTCCAGTTCATCAAGGTCACTCTGAATGGCAATATACACATATGAGGGTATCAGCATCTTCTCTCAGTTTTGCATGTACCACAAACTGTCTGAGGGTGCACTCTGTCCTTCTGTCCTGGTCAATAATGAAGATGCTAACAGAATTGTTTCCAGTACTGAACAGTAGTGATTGTCCTCCAACTGGACTTTGTGCTACTGATCACATTCCTCTGGGCCCAGTCACTCAGGCAGTTTTCAATCAAACTCATTGTCCACTTGTCAAGCCACAAGATGTTCACACGTTCATAGGTCCTGATGAGATTCATCTTAGAGTACTGAAGGAGCTAGTAGATGTTATGGCAGGACCCCTCTCGAACATCTACCAAAGGTCCTGGGAGTCTGGGGAGGTCCCTGCTGACTGGAAGCTAGCCAGTGTTACTCCAATCTACAAAAAAAAAGGTGTGAGGGAAAACCCAGGGAACTAAAGACTTGTTAATTTAACCTCAGCTGATGGAAAAATTACGGAGATTATGCTGGGTAAAATTGGAAGGCATTTAAAGATTTGCAATAATCAGGCACAGTCAACATAATTTCATAAAGGGAAAGTCATGTTTAACTAATTTGATATCCTTCTATGATAAGGTCACCCACCTAGTGGATGAAGGGAAGGCAGTGGATGTAGTTTTTCTGAATTTTAGTAAGGCTTTTGATACTGTTTCTCACAGCATTGCTCTGGACAAGTTTTCCAGCTGTGAGATGAGTGGGTTCCTGGTGTGTGCCGGGTGAAGAACCGTCTGAAGGGCAAAGCTCAAAGGGTTGTAGTGAATGGGGCTACATCTGGCTGATGACCAGTCAACAGCAGTGTTCTCAGGGCTCAATTCTTGGGCCACTTTTGTTCAATAAATGTATCGATGATCTGGATACAGGAGTTGAATGCACTTTTAGCAAGTTTGCTGATGATAACAAAGTGGGAGGTGCTGTTGACTCTCTTGAGGGGCAAGAGGCCTTGCAGAGGAATCTACATAGGTATTGGGTCATGATTACTGGGATGAAATTCAACGAGTCAAAATGCCGGATTCTGCACTTAGGATGGAGTAATGCCAGGCACAAGTCTAAACTGAGAGAGGAGTGGCTAGAGAGCAGCCCTGCAGAAAGGGACCTGGGGGTGTTGGTTGACAGCAGGCTCACTATTAGCGGTGTGCCCTGTGGAGACAAGAGGGCAAACTGCATTCTGGGGTGCCTCAAACACAGCATAATCAGATGGTCAAAAGAGGTGATTATCCTGCTGTGTTCAGCGTTGATATCACCTCACCTTGAGTATTGGTTGTAGTTCTGGGCCCCACAATTTAAGAAAGCTGTTAAGGTCCTCAAAGGCGTCCAGAGGAGAGCAACAAATCTCCTGACAGGGCTGGAAGACACATCCTATGAGCAGCAGCTAAGGACTTTGGGCATGTCTAGTTTGGAGAAAAGGAGGCTTAGGGGTGACCCCATTGCTCTCTACAGCTTCCTGACGAGGGGAATTAGAGAGCGAAGCGCTGATCTCTTCTCCCTGGTATCCTGTGACAGGAAGGGTGGGAATGGTTCAAAGCTGCACCAGGGGAAGTTTAGACTGGATATGTGGAAGAATTTCTTTACAGAGAGGGTGTTCAAACACTGGAATAGGCTTCCTAGAGAAGTGGTCGATGCCATAGGCCTGTCAGTATTTGGACAATGTCCTGAATAACATGCTCTAACTTTTGGTCAGCCCTGAATTGATCAGGCAGTTGGACTACATGATTATTGTAGGTCTTTTCCAATTGAAATAGTCTATTCTAGTCTAGTCTAGTCTAGTCTATACTTCATCAGCTTATCTATGAGAATATGATGGGAGACTGTGTCAAAACATTTGCTAACATCCAGATAAATATCCGCTGCTCTTCCTTCATCTGCTGAGCCAGTCATCTCATAGTAGAAGGCTATCAAGTTGATCATAAATTATTTATTCCTTGTAAATCAGTGGTGACTACTCCTGACCCCTTTCCTGTCCTCAGTGTGCTTGGAAATGATTTCCAGAAGGATTTACGTCACAGCCTTCCCAAGGACTGAGGTGGTTTCCCAGATCCTACTTCCTTCCCTTCTTGACAGTAGTAGAGGCCTTTCCTTTCTTCCAGTCCTCAGGAACCTCCTGTAATCATCAGAGCCTTTCAACTGAGAGTGGCTTTGCAGTGATGTCACCCAGTGGGGCAGATTCACCCATCCTACCAAAGTCCTCATAAAGACTTGGACTTTCTAACTGTTGAAACCTGATTACTTCTTTTTTTTTATTGTTTTCATCTTACTTTTTCACACACTTACAGTGGCTGTTGCCAGGCTCACAGTCCCTGGAGGATGGGGCCAATCAGGTTTGGCCCCAGGTCAGACTCGACTCAGATATGAGTTGAGTCAGTCCTCCCGGAGCTGCGGGTCTGCAGTCGGGGACTCTCCCCTTGTGTCTGGATGCTGCCCAAGGTAAATTCCCCGGGATTGAGGGCTCTCATCTCATAGGTGAGTGAGTGTGCATTTTGGGTCACCATAGTAAAGGATTGTTTGAGAAAACAGGAATTCTTAAGTCGGCTGTGTAGTATTATTCCTGGCATCCCAAGTCATGGTTTACTATTGTTTGTCGAACTGAAAGTAATTTTGGTTAGAATAAATCTCATTTTGAGTAACTGTCTGATCTATTTTCTGGGTGCCTCACAGTTCCCTCAGCACTTATGCGTGCATCCTGTCAGGTCCCAGTGACTTGTGTACGTCCAGTTTATATATACATTCTCCAACCTGATCCTTCTGCAACGAGGGTAAATCTTCCTTGTTTCAGATTTTCCCAGTGGTCTCAGGCACCTGAGATTGCTGAAAAGAGGTCTTACCAATGAAGACAGAGGTGAATAACGCATTCAGTACCTTAGGCTTTTCTAGGACCTTTGCCACCAGGTACTGCCCCTATTCTGTATTTGCTGCTCCTGAACACATAGACACACCCGCATATTCCTATTATATCAACTGCAAAATGGAGACCTACTAAGAGACGCATTCAAGGTCATAGACAAAATTAGAATTTGTGAGTTCTAGTGATTCCAGATGTTCTTGGGGCTCATTAATGAACACTGCTTTTTGTCCAAATAAAATCTTAACGTGTACAATCAATGAAAAAAGGTCATAAACAAAGAAGTGTCTTTTATGTCCTTAATAACAGGAGAGTCTGTTCAAATGAAATGACAACCATCAAAGAGAAAAAAAATCAATCTAAATGAAATGTTTTCTACAACTCAAAAAAGATTTTTTCCCATATTTTCACCTTTTAATGCAGATTTAACCATATCCAAAAACTAAAATGAAAACATATACTCTCCTCAAAGTGGTTTCCTTTTTCCATGTACTTTTATCTTTTTTTGTCCTGCTTACACTTGAAATCAAAATGTTGAATGCTGTAAGAAAGATTCTTAGTAAGTATGTTTTGCATGCTATGTTTATTTGCAAAAACCAAAACCAGCCTCTGTGGATGGTTGTCCTGGTTTGACCCAATGCAGTACTCCATCCCATACACATCATGCTCAGAATAAAGGTGAGAGATCATAAGGGTCACTCCCTCTCCCTTTATGTCCAGGGCACTGATGGGCTTTAATGACCCTAAGCAGCCTCACCTGGTGCTTCTGCCCACACCCATGGCCCAGGAGCCTATTTAAACCCAGCATGGGGCTGTTAGTGGGGCTCTGATGAGGTTGCAGGATACTGCTTTCCAGTTCTACCCAGCTCCTTGCTTAAGCATCTGAGGAGGACTCTACCTGATTATTCTACTTTTCATCCTGAATCCAGCTCCTGCCTGCTGTCGAGTACAGTCTGGGACCTTCCTGGGGCATGCACCACAGTGTCCAGGTGACATATTTGTCATTGGGGGGAGGGGGGAGCTTGATATCGGGTTTGTGCATATTTGTATATATTTGTTATTTTTTCCTATTATTATAATACATGATTATTGTAGTTAAATTAAAGCTGTTTTAACTTTTCCAACCCATTAAGTCTTTTTCCCTTTTCTCTTTCCCCCCTTTTTGAGAGGGAGTTAACAAGGAACATGTGTCATTTGTTTAATAGCCAGCTCAGCTTTAAACCGTGACAATGGTGTACTTTTAAAGTACAAAGGGAAAACCTCACTTAAGGCTTGATTCTTTATGGTGTTATGTGGCTGAGCATATGTTTTAAAGCTCTTTTTATATAAGGGACACTTTGCTCAGCATCTTGCAGAGTTGATTCTTAGCAAGGTAGTAATGACTTACTGATGCCATAATTTTGAAGTATTTAAATAGAAGACTATATTTTTGAGGATTAAAACTTCTTGTAGCTGGGATTGATTCAAGTATAAGAATTTATTGCAAAGCCCTTCAGGTACTTAATTTTCATGTTCAGAATATGCTTGAGAATTTTGGCAGCTCACTGAAGAACAGGCTCCAGAAGCCAGTTATAACATCTCCATCTACATACAGTTATCTAGGTCATTTGTGCCAAAGGGCTATACTTGCCATAGGTCTGAATTTTGCTTTCTTAAAACCATCAAGATCTGTCCATTTAAAGTCTTAGTGGTTATATTCTATTTTAGGGAGTTTTGCTGTGCGTTTTTTTGTTATTTATTTATCTGTATAGACCTATGTTACTTCTGACCAAAGGATGCTCGTATGACAGATTAAAATACAAGTTAATAGCAGTGTGTTCCCAGCTAAACAGCTAGATTTCAAATACAACACTTCATATAGCAATATTCATACTTTCCCATTTATATCTTTTTTTAATGGATAGAAAAATATAAAGTAGCTCTACAACTAATTAAATATCATAATAGCTGATTATCTCTAATTAATAATGAGGAATGAATGATATCTCTAGAGCCTTGGATGCCTTTCTGTGATTGTTACAATTGATCTTTAATTGTTTAATCTAAAAATTAATTTCCTGTCTTTATGATTATCTTATTTGAAATACTTATGAATAGGATCCAGCTAACAGCTATTTTCACTAAGTTCCCTGAAGATGGTCTGAAATTTTTCATATCACTACAATTGTCTCTGAAGAACTTTCTTGTTTTTAATAAAAAATATCATGCTTACATTTGCTTTCTGACATATTTAATATCCATTTATTATGTTTTCCAGTAATACAGAAGGTATATAGACAGTTTCTTCTAATTTATGTAGGCTACAAAGATTTTTAATGTACTCTTACAACATGGGTCTTTGCAATGTCAACATTCTGTTTAAAGGGCTGAACAGGATGCAGTGAAGCCAGTTATGATGTGGCTGTCTCAGCCACATTATAGCAGTTTGAAAGATGCTCTAATTTGTCAGCTGGTGTTGTCTCTGAGTAGTCAGGTGTCTTCTGCAATTCAAACACTCTGACCACTTTTTATTGCCTTTGCTTCAGCATCTTGTTTCACTGGGCTTCTTAGGAAGGAGGTAAACAAGATAATTGTTTACAATTTCTGTTGCCAGGTATCTTGTGCTTGCTCTTAAAAACCACTCTTCCCTAGGTAGGACATCAGAGAAACGGTAGCAAGAAGAAGCTGCTATTTGTGTATAGGTCATACATTGCAGGGGTGGGGCTGGGGAGCAAACAATCTGCCTTTAATTCTACCTAAAAAAACGCACCAAGCAACAAAAACATGAGCAACCAAAAACTAGCTTAGTTTAAAGTAGATTGCACCTCTCAGCAAAGGAGAGAGAAACTGAGGGAAAACATTTTGATATACCCTTTTTAACAAAGTGTGACTTGCAATGCTACCCGAATTTAGGACACATTTCAGCTTCTTCAAGTTTGCAGCTCAGTGTGAAATGCTAACAGTTACATTATTTTTATAACATTTGTACCAAAAAATCAGCCCATACATCTTACATATAACTCAGGTATTTGGGGCATATTCTGACTTGATACAATTCATAGATTTAATGGAATAACTTTTATTGAATTTGAAAGACAGTTTATCTTTGTTTCAGTATTTTCTTTCATTGGCATCCAAAAGAAGCAACTACAGGAGACAATTACACTTACTAACTGATGCTGCTGGGATTTTAATTGGTTTACTCACATGTCAGTGAGGATAAATGCCACTTGATAAATCTGTTCTTACATTTGTAATTTGGAACCATGTTTAATACTTTTTGTTTTCTACAATTTGAAGTAAACGTATTGAAAACTAGAAAATGTTTATAAAAATCAAAATATTTTATTTATTTTTTTAAAAATAAAGTTTATTAAACCATTACCAAGGATATTTTTCTCTGGTTATTTCCAGACAAATTCCTTAGGAGTTAGAGTAAGACAAAGGAGCTGGTTATGGGGTTTGGTTTGGTTTTTTTTTCAAATAAGTAAAAAGATTTCTGCAAGTCTGCATTACAGAGTATGAAAGTATGTTTATACTCAGACATTCACTTAAGATGATAAGAAGAAAAACCAAACCTAAATGAATTACAGTGTATTAAATTTTAAAGATATTTAAAATGCACTACCCAATTAATAGCATGTAGTGACTATTTAAGTCCATTCTTTTATTTTCATTTACTTCTGATTTTTATCTTTTTTTGTGGTTTCAGTATACAGCAAGAATGAAGGTATAAAAGATTCGTTTTTGTTCCAGAAATATAACAGATTACAAAGACATAAAGAAAGCTACCCCATTGGTAATGTCGTAATACTGTGCTTGTTTCAAGAGTGGTACAACATCTTGGGCAAAATTCTGCCAGTGATTGCAAAAGCAAAAGAAACAGAGCTTTATTTGAAAAGAGTGGACTAGAAATAGGGTAACATTAGAGGAAATGAGAAAAGGCAATGCAAAAAATTTTAAAAGGTTAAATCCACTTTAGAAATTGGCTGTGCTGGTTACTTTGTTTTTGTCACTATTTCAGAGGTGCAGTAAGGAAAGGCAAAAGATACTTAATTTTTCATTCAGGACATCAATTGGCTAGTGATTGTACTTTGAGCTTCAGACTTTCACATAGTACAAAATACACCCTATACTTCGTAACTGCACAAGTCCAAGGAAAAATACAAATTACACTGTGTTTTCCTTTAAAAGTAAGACTAAGGGCTTCGGGGGCTTTGTGCACACAAAACCAGCTTTGTTTTTTGACCGGTTTTGCAAAAAAGACATGATTCAAGCTCATGTGTCCAAGTTAGCTTTTGAACTAGAAGCAGTGACTTGCCTCACTGCAGCTCTAAGCTTGATTGAATTAGTCATGGCTATTACTTCCCAAATGCAGCTACACTGCGTCTGAGACCCAGGCGTGTATTGTTATATGGTTTTCTACCATTAGAACAGACATTAAACCTGTATCAGACGTTGACAGAACTCCTTTATTTGTGCTCTATAAGCATTGTGGAGCTGCCCCAAGACACACATCTAAGAAAGGAAGTTAAGCACAGAAACCTTCAGTGATGTCACAACTAATCTCTAGGCACTCTTGACAGGACAAAAATGAAACAAAGGACACACATATACCTGTATTAAGCTTCTGTAAGTGTCATTGATAGTAGCATCCCTCAGCATGGGTAAGTAAAACATATCAGATTCCTAAATAAAATGATTAACAAAATGGATACCTAAGTTAATAGTAATACCTATGTTAAGTGCTTCTTAGGTACATAAGCATTTAGGAGGAGTTACGAAATCGATGGAGAAAGAAAAAGGTATTGAACACTGAACTCAGATTTCTTTCTCCAATGAGTAAAATTTATGACTTTTTACTGTTCATTTTAGACTCTGACTTCACTGAGTTAGACCAAAAGATGTCAGTGAAGAAGTCTGAATGTCAGTACTGTAACTCTATGAAGTATCTTCTTTTCTATTCACCCAGTTTCTGAAAGCTGACTCTAAAAATGAAGCCACAAGCTAAGATGAGAATTTCTTCATTCTGCCCCCATATGTATACATGGTGTTTGCACTTTCACTGTTTTCTGATTATGGAAAAACTCTTACTGTTGCTTTATTACTCACTAGTCGGCTCAATCAGTATCAGTGGTAATACAAGAAATAAAAAGGAGAGAAACAAGGGCATTGCTTCCATTTCCCCTCTTGATGGGGTCCATATGCCTCACTTTGGAACTCCAGCCCTGGAATTTCATCCATATTGTATACTTTCTGTATATTTTCTGTGAATTAACACCTGTTGTTCAGCTTATGCATTGCAGTAGCTATATCAATATACCAACGAATATATTTAATTAATTTGGGGGGCTAGTGTAAGAGAACTCCATGGCCTAACACTAAGTATTGCTACCGTATACAACAAAGTTAGCTTTCTTTTATGTGTTGAAGTTTCCAGAGTCACAGATGATACAAAGTATTTCACTTAATCATAGGTCATAATTACTAACAGCCAAATTTTACTGACAGACAGAATACATTCTGTGGATTCATCTTTCTCAACTTATTTTGGTTTTTTAAATTGAATATTTGAATATTGAATATTTGTTTTTTTCTTATTTTTAAAGGAACTGATTCACATAACTAACTCCGTAAGAAGTTTTGAGAGGGGTATATGCATTTTTAAAGAAAATAATGGACTGAAATAGAAAAAAGCTTCAGCAGAAAGCACGCCTAAATTTGCAGGCTGCATTATGATATTTCAGCCCTTTAACTATTAGCAATGTAGTTTTGTCAAATTCCAATGAAATTGATTTTGAAATCACATCAAGTAATTTGACATCAAAATTACACAAGGTGACTATTTCAGCAGTGATACCATATGGACTACAGAAATTTTTAGCATCAGATTTATTTAATGACAATAAATGTTGCAGACTAGAAACTATCTGTTTCAGGAGACAGAGACAGTGTCAAAAGACAAACAGACGTGCTGTACAACTATGAGAGTGCGTTTTAAGTACTGATAAACACCAGTTTTCAGAAATTACTCACAACAGGCTAATCCAGCAAAACTTCAAGTAATTTAAAATATACATTACCCTAACTAATAATAAAACAGGGTCAAATCTTGATGACAGATTTGCCATTTCTTTTATGTGACTTATATACTGTGGCAAAACAATTTTAAAAGCTTCATGGCATTTCAAAGATACTTAAAACACATGCAGCAGCTAAACCGTGAGCATTGCCGTAAAATTTTATGCAAGTTTACTATTCATGTGTGAATATGTTATATAGCTAAAAAAACCCTTTAGTGTTACAGTTTGAACATGGTATGAATTTGCTCATATATAATATAAAAATAACTACTTAATGTAGTTGAAAATAACTATTTAATGTAGTTGAATGTCATCTTTAAGGAAGATATTACTGAATTTAAAACGTTTTATAACTGAAACATTTTGCTAACATATTCTCATTCTTACTTAAGTTGAAAAGAGATGCTATTCAAGCCTGTAATTCCCAGATTGATTAGGATGGTATTTTTCTTGAAAGTAATTAGGACCAAATGAAGTGGTTTCTATGTCTACAAACCTGTACAGCGAATAACTTCATGCGTTATATTATCTCTAATGATGCTTCATTCCCAATTTAAGAATTTTCTATTTCTACTAGTTTTCTATGTGGAAAAAACCAACAGGTTTCCTGAATAAAACACATTCAAAAATAAAGTTTAGAAAGTTCAGTTATTTGCACATCTTATCTAAAATCAGTTTTGACTATTATTATATCATTATTTATCACTGAAATGGGATTAATAAAAATCAATTTATAACTTCACGTATGCACAACAGGAGATGTAATTTCCTCCTTTGAACAATTGTGCTGTATAGATTTCCACATGTCTAAGCGTATGTTTAATATATGTCCTTCTAAGTCCTGTATTTCTCTCTTGAAAAAGCAACAACTAGCATCTAAATAATTCTTCTCATCCAATTATTCAAATTAAATATTAACAGATTCCTGATGGTGGTATATTAACTTTTTCTGTCAGTATTGCTTGGATATTTTCCCTATTACATATCAAAATTTCCTGTATTGTCTAATTTAATCCAGTTAATTTAATTTAGACAAGTGGAATTACAGCCTTCAGAGCAATGTAGTTTGCAACAGGCTTGAGAGCAAGACTAACAAATTAAGTTATTCTTTGGTTTGGATGGCCTTAATAAAAGTAGAAAATGTTGTAAGCAATCTGTTAAAAGAAACTTCTTTGTTTCTATGGGTTTTGGGGGGTTTTGTTTTGTTCTCTTGTGTGGTGTTTGTTTTTTTTCAGCCTTCTTTGTGTTTATATGTAAAATGGGATAAAATACAATTGTTGTGGTTCGAGCCCAGCCGGCAACAAAGAACCACGCAGCCGCTCGCTCACTGCACCC
>VZSC01010403.1:54831-77640 GCA_013398225.1 Steatornis caripensis
AGGATTAATTTGATTCAAGTGACAGTTGGTGTACACTGCAGTGACTTCAGCTTCTCTGCTGAAAGATGCTAGCTTTGGAGATTTACAGCCAAAGATTGAATCTAGCAGCTCACAATAAACTCAATTTATCATCAGACTATCATTAGATAGTTCCTCATGACAGAAAAAATACATGGAAGGTTTCATTAATTCTTTGGTGTATGTGGCTCCATTCTAACGATAGAACATGAACATTTCACTGTGGACTGACTTTATTACTTACAGTTCACATGAACATGTGCCTATAACTCTTACAAAGACAGAAACAGCATCCTAAAGTATTTTTACCGGTAAGGTTTCTGGACTTATACAGCAACTTTATTTCCCTGTCTTATTAATTAAAAGTTAAGTTTGCTTTATAATGACAATGGCAAAGTATTACATACGATTCAAAAATTTTCACAGAAGCTTATTGAATTAGCTAGACTACTAATCAAACACAGCACTAGAAATCTCTGTATATTTGAATAGTCTAGACAAGAGATATCTATGACCCAAGGATGGCCTTTCACATCAACAGACCTCTTGTGTTTGGGTAAGCACGTAAGTAAAACTCCAGATCAGGCATTGAAGCTCTCTCAGTATTCTAAGTTTCTGAGTTTCATACATTGCTCCTAACAAATGAGCCAGGCTGGTTCCACTGTACACAGTAAATAAAGAACTCACTGAAAAAGCAAAGATGTGTGGATATGAGATCCCATTGGACGGTACTGTCAGGTACTTTTACCTGTCATGTCCCAACAAGTCCACACTCAGATTTCAGAACAGACAACAGGTCTTGAAAGACAACTCATTTAATTGAGTAATTTTTTTTTTCTATATTTACAGACTGATTTGTTAAAATGGATATAAAATTCACCATTTACAAAAATTGCTCTTAGTAATATCATACGACTCTGGAAACTTAAAGGCATTTGTCTGGAAAAGCTAATTCATTTCTGATTGTTTTTGAGACTCTAATATGCACAAGTTAGAAAAAAAATACGAAAGAAATAAAGGAATCAAGTGAAAAATAAATGTTTCAAGGTTCTGTTTAAGCAAGTAAACCAGGGCCATATACTTTCTGGTAGAGTTTTTCAACTTCAAAGGAGTACTAGAATGTTAAAGTTGCTTGTGTAGCCAACAAAAGAATATCATAGAATCATAGAATGGTAGGGGTTGGAAGGGACCTCTAGAGATCATCTAGTCCAACCCCCCTGCTAAAGCAGGTTAGCCTAGAGCAGGTTGCACAGGAATGCATCCAGGTGGGTTTTGAATATCTCCAGAGAAGGAGACTCCACAACCTCTCTGGGCAGCCTGTTCCAGTGCTCTGTCACCCTCACAGTAAAGAAGTTCCTCCTCATGTTCAGGTGGAAGATATTACCCAGTTTGAACAGTTACATTTGCTCAGAACAATGTTCTAATGAAAATATACGCTTCTTCGCAACTGACAAAACTTGCAAAAACCTTTAAGTTCTCAACTTCTCAGTTTGAAGCTTGCACAGTATTAGACAGGAAAGTGTATGCTTGCCAAAACATTCTTCATGCTATTGAATTAAACCAACACTACTGCAACCAGTTTATGAATTAAATACCCTCACATGTAAACAAGGTTGCAGAAGGTTTAAATTCTTTATATGATCTTTGTTCTCATAATGGGACCTTTGAAAAAGGATCAACTATTCTGTTTCATCTGCAATGAATGGATCTTGGTATTGTCATTCCCAAGGCAAGTAATCAAATGTTTTTGCCTTTTAAAATATGCAGGTGTTTCATAATTCCATCCCTTTTAAGCTTATGTTTCTCACAAAAAGCTGGTAAGTACATATTTGGATTTCTGCAAAGGAAAATAAGAATTGTAAAAGTATGAATGATAGCATTATCTCTGTGGAAATGAAATAGGCACTTCAAACTAATGGTCAAAACTTTCCCAGTTCTATTAATAATAGTGACAATACAATAATTCAGTCAAATAACCACAGTTGTAATTACAATGGGATGTACAACATTCACAATCTGAAATATCTTGTAACAAATCTTAGCTTGTGAATCTGATTTTCCTACTTACAATGAAAAATGACTTAACTAACATTTTTTCCCCAAATTAAAATACTTGTGTTTTCAGAAGAAAGATGTTTTTTTAAAAAATCAAAATTGTGAAGAAAGAAAATTTCATGAGAGGTGTTCTATGACTGTTAGATTGTGACAGATTTACAGGAAGACATTTATATTTATGAGTGGTTTTGAATGGTATAGAGTTAAATTTCTCCACAGCAGCTTGTATCGGCCTACATTTTTGGATTTGTGCTGAAAATAGTGTTGATAACATAGTTATGTTTTAGTTACTGCTGAGCAGTGCTTACACAGCATGAAGGCCTTTCCTGCTTCCTGCTGCCCCACCAGCAAGTAGGCTGGGGATGCACAAAAAGCTGAGAGGAAACATCGCTGGGACAGCTGACCCCAACAGGTATACACCACACCACGTCGTGCTTGGAATAAAACTAAGGAGACTGGCAGAGGGACCACTGCTTGTGGACTAGCTAGCATCGGGCAGCTGGTGGTGAACATTTGTCTCAGTTGCATCACTTGTCTTTCTTGGGTTTTATTCTCCTGTGTGCATTTTTTATTATTATTATTTCTTTTTAATTATTAAACTGTTGTTATCTCAACCCATGAGTTTCTTTCTCATTTTCACCCTCCCATTTCTTCCCCCACCCCACTGTAGGGCAGGGAGTGAGTGAGAGACTGTGTAGTGCTTAGTTGTTGGACAAGGTTAAACCATGACAATAACCAAGTTTAAAAGTGAGAAGCAGGAACTTTTCATACCCATAGAAATGAAAGAATGTCAATGTTTTCTAGGATTTGAAGAAGTAATATATGAAATTTAACACAGTGTCCAGTCTGCAGAGTAGAAAGCTCTCCATGTTCCAGATAACAATAAATGTGAGCACCCAATATATTCTGAAATTTTATCAATGGAAATAATTAAAAAACCTAATCAGTAACAACATTCCCATGTTTGTTTGAAGGGTATCTTAAAAAATAATTGTGATAACTAGGGATAAAACTGTTTCAGTTTTACCAGACCATTCAGAAAGAGACTTACGGCATACTGAAAGTCTCCCAGAATTGAAAGTATGACATTCAGGCCAGCTTGCCACATCTACAGAAAAACTCCCGCAGAGGTTTTAAATAGATACTTTTGATTCTTTGTATATATTTTATACCTCTTATCAATTGTATCTTCAAGACAGTATTGAGACAGAAGCATTTGATTTAGCTTCAAAAGACCCTTAGCATTTCTATTTTGAAGAAATAACTTGCAACCAGGACAGCATGAACAGTATGTTTTGTTGTTGAAAAAAAAATCTTTCTATGTTCTATAATGAAATAGTGCAATAAATGGGAGGTGACAGATAATTATTTAAATTGATAATGTCATGCGGATGCCCAAGAGAATAGAAATTTCATTAAATTAGTGTGGGATATTTAATACTAATTTACTTCTTAAATATTAAAAGTAAGTTCAGCTCCAATACAACTTATTAACAGGAATGAGTCCTTCTATGACTAAAAATGTTCATATGAAAGATTCTCAATTTAATAGCTGCTTAAAATAATTTCCATTAGAACTGTAACCAAAACCTACACTAAATGTTTAATTAACTACAGAAGCAGTCAATTAAAAATATGAAATTAAAGAAAGACCTACCCTATCCTGCAACTGCGATCCTGCTTTTATAAGCTACATGTTGTAGCTAATGATTTTAATCTGCTCTTGCTCTAGCCATGACATTTATAAAGTATACTTGAGATCACATGCAATGCATATTAATTAGTAGTATTCACAGTTATTGATTGATATCTTGGTTACATAATTTAAAAATAGAATTTTTTTATTTTTAGGGGCTTATTTTCCATGGTTTATCATTTATTGCACATAAACAAGTTTTGCTAAGCAGAAGCTTAATTTATTTGTAATTGTTTGTTGCATTTTGTTCTCTGATCTCAAAAACAGTGTTTAAAAACAACCCCAACAGCCAGTAAATCTGAATTTCTTACCAGGACACGCTGTTACAGCAAAAAAAAAAACCAAAAAACAAAACTTTTTGAAAAGTGTCTTTTTAGAAAATAAGCTTTTTGTTCAAATAACTGAACTCGTTAAAAAAATATTCATGTATGGGTCTGTTTCTTATCCAGAAGCAAAAGAATGAAAGAAATAGTGTAGTCATAATCAGTTACTTTTTTTCAGATACAAAGATGGCAAAAAAATCTAGAAAAATTGAGATCTTTTAAAATTAAATCATAGCATTGGAACAGTATGTCTAACCTAGATCTGTGAGAAAGATTGTTGTTCAGTGGCTTATTATCCAGAGAACTGAGAGTACATATCACTAATGTTCAGTAATGTGCTCTAACTCCTATGTTAAACACTGGACTTAAAATTTTTAAGTCCTTAAATGTTGAATTATCTTTCAGTACTTTAAATCTTTACAGATCAAGTACTACTCTTGATCTTTAATTCATTAATCTTTAATGGAGCTCTGTCATGTGTTTGAAACAGCTTCTTTCATATGCCCACTTCAGTAAGGGTGGCAAAAATTCCAGGAGCCAAACTTCCACTGATCAAAAATTAACAACAGAGCAATTTCCTAGCACGAGAAAGCAACAGCAGCTCACTTCACTTGCTCATAAAGCATAATCTAGGACTAGTTCATGAAGCTCTTTGTTAAAAAAGGATTCCATATTTCTCCACAAGCCAAGCATTTGCTAAAACCAGGATTTTTTTGGGATGGATCACTTCTGATATTAGTCAGAGATCAAAGGAAATATAACAAATACAAATGTAAATAATGTAAACATAAACAGATCTCAGCTGCTGGATTGATGAAGACTATAAAATAAAAAAATAAATCAGATGCCTCTGCAGTAGAAAGTTCTGAATAGTGACTCATTAATAGTCTTCAACTACAGTTTTGCGGAAATACGATAATACAATCAGTTCCTTTTACTCACACAGAATGACAACAAATGACTCAAATATATCATTTTATTTTACTTATTTATTTTTAATACGCCAGCCCTAAATAATGGAACACCAGGAGTTCTATCTTGCTGATAAAGCCTTAAACAGCATGGTTAAATGTCAGAATTTTTAAAGTGAAAATCAAGCTATTTCGGTTTAAACTGGAGTTAAGTTCACCAGCAATGAATTAGAATTCTTGTATCCTATTATAAGAGTCCTGAACAATTTTGTCTTGCTTTAGGGAGTTTTAAAAGCAACGGTTTTCACAGGAGACAAAGAGGGGCTCCTCACACAATGTTAGGAAAATAACAGCTTCTCACAGTGCAGTATCAGTGCTTTCATGTAGTTGTAGTTTCCATATGAATATTCTATATGCAAATTATAATAATGCTTAGTGTTGATGCTATTTCTATAGCTATGAACCAAATATTAACTTAAAGTGGTGCAAAAATCTTACATGAAATAAAAGATTGTGAGCACTTGTACTACATGTGCTTTAATAGATTTTTGAATAATTAAGTCAGTCTTCTATTAGTTTAATTACACTTTTGGAGCATCCTGATTAGAAAGCTAGTTTAATTACTTTTTCCACACTTTGAGCTGTGAAGTGCATTCTATAAGGAGATTCTGTAGGAGAATCTGTAAGGAGAAATAAAACATAAATGTTAAGAACGCCTTTCAGGCAGAATAAAGGAAGAGTTGCCAGGTTTAATCTGTAAAAACAAAACAAAAAGCCACACAGCAAAACACTTGTAGCTTTGCATAATCATACTTAGCATAAGAGTAATGTAATCATTACTAAACTGTGCAATTCCATGATGAAAAAAAATCAAAGAACTATTGTATAATCAATATACATATATAAATATATAAATAATAAAGTATGTTCTTTCTGGTGTATAGTTTAATAGAGATTTTACTATAAAATGATGCAGGCCACTGAAGTGATTTGCTGATATGTGTGAAGAAGATGAATTTTTAATTGTTATCAGAAATCCAATTTACCACTGGGCATAAGATTAACATTTTTGGAGAGCAGTTACTATAAAGAAGCAGTATGTCACATATCCCTCTAGAAAACGTTTTGATGACATAACAGACAACTACAAATGTATTCTCAATAGACTGTAAAAAAAGGCACAGGTACATTTTCAATAAAAGTGGTAGTTTTGAACACCCTGTTGAAGTTATATGTGATAAAATAAGAAAAAACACAAGATAGCTTCTGTAAAGGAATTACATGTCTCACAAATTTAATAGACTTCTCTGAAAGGCTCAATAAACATGTAGATCAGAAAGCAATCCAGTCAGTACAGACTGTTTGAGTTTCTGAGAATTATTCAACAAGGCCTTTAACTAAAAAGTCTTGAAGAAAATAAGATGTCACATAAAAAGATGGAAGACCCTTACATAAATGACCAACCAGTTAAGGAATAGGAGACATAACACAAGAATAAGTCATCATTTTTAACTGTTGTCATTGATGACTGTGTTGGTGGTGTTCTGTTTGTTTCACAAATGACTTGCAAAAAGAGGTGAATTGCCCAGTGATGACGTTTAATGATTGTATTCAAGTATACAGAGTGCTAAGTTTGAGGCATGAGTTGCACAAGAGCATTGTCAAGGTTTAAAGCTGGGCTGACTATTAAACAGATGACAGATACTCTTTGTTAACCCCCTCTGTCCCCAAAAAGGAGAGGAAATAGAAAAGGGAAAGAGACTTGTGGGTTGGAAAAGTTAAAACAGCTTTAATCTAACTACAATAATAATGTATAATAGGAAAAATAAGCATGAAATACATACAAATATATACAAAACCTGTACCAAGTTCCCCTCCGATGATGAATACATCACCCGGATGCTGCGGGGCTTGCTCCGGAAAAGTCCCAGACTGTACTCAACAGCAGGCAAGAGCTGGATTCAGGAATGCACAGATTGGGATTGAAGGCAGAAGAATCGGACAGAGTCCTCCTCAGACTCTGGCCACAGAAGAAAAGAAAGTGATCCTCATGATCCCTCAGCTTTATACGGAGTATGACGCGTATGGGATGGAACACTCCCTTTGGTCAGTTTTGGGTCACCTGTCCAACTTGCTCCTCCCTACCGGAGGAGTGTGACCACTTCTCTGCTCTTTCATTTCTGGCACATAAGAAAGTTAGCAGAAGCAAGCATGGACCTTGGTCTCCATATGGATAACTATAAGCAAGAGCCTTTCTGCATACCATTGCTACTGATGTTCCAGCACTACCAATAAACACCAAGCCTTATCACTGCTGGAAGCAGCTACTGCCTGGAAAAACATGCAGTTAATTTCAGAGAGTGCAGCTTCTCAGAAGAGACTTAACTAAAAAGTAAATTTACTAAAAGAAAATTGGTTCTGTCCTAGCCCAAACCTTAAGCAACTTTTTGATAAAAAAAGCCAAGGAATTAAATTCAACATACATAAATGTAAAACGATACATGTGGGGAAAAAACCCAAACATTTGTAGAAAGAATGAACCAACTACTACCACCCAGACATTTTGTGTGAAAGTATCAGCTCACTGCTCAGTAGTCATTCAAGAATGCAGATTGAATGGCAAGAATTAGTAGGGAAGGAAGTCTGAAAAAAATACACTACACATGGAAGTTATGATATACACCCTCTGAACTACTATTCAATTTCTGTCACATCCTTCTCAAAGAGAGTGCAAGTAACCTCAGAAAGGTACAGAGAATGGTGACAAAGATACACAATGAAGTGAAATGGTTTCTGTTCAAGAAACAAGGACTTGAAAAGTCAGGAAGGCAGGATATTTGGCAGATTAAAAGTTACATGTAACATTGAAAATTAACAGGGAAAATATTCTGTCTAGAAAAAGAAGGCTTCATATAAAGTGATCCATTAGGTGAGGAAAGTGGGCTGCAGATAGTGAGAATGTCAGTGGATGTTCGTAAGAAGTGGAGTAAAAGCCTGGATTTTCATCACGAGTCTTTCCCAGATAAGACTGGATACTGTCTTCACTGATTTTACTGGAAGTTAGNTAAGCAACTTTTTGATAAAAAAAGCCAAGGAATTAAATTCAACATACATAAATGTAAAACGATACATGTGGGGAAAAAACCCAAACATTTGTAGAAAGAATGAACCAACTACTACCACCCAGACATTTTGTGTGAAAGTATCAGCTCACTGCTCAGTAGTCATTCAAGAATGCAGATTGAATGGCAAGAATTAGTAGGGAAGGAAGTCTGAAAAAAATACACTACACATGGAAGTTATGATATACACCCTCTGAACTACTATTCAATTTCTGTCACATCCTTCTCAAAGAGAGTGCAAGTAACCTCAGAAAGGTACAGAGAATGGTGACAAAGATACACAATGAAGTGAAATGGTTTCTGTTCAAGAAACAAGGACTTGAAAAGTCAGGAAGGCAGGATATTTGGCAGATTAAAAGTTACATGTAACATTGAAAATTAACAGGGAAAATATTCTGTCTAGAAAAAGAAGGCTTCATATAAAGTGATCCATTAGGTGAGGAAAGTGGGCTGCAGATAGTGAGAATGTCAGTGGATGTTCGTAAGAAGTGGAGTAAAAGCCTGGATTTTCATCACGAGTCTTTCCCAGATAAGACTGGATACTGTCTTCACTGATTTTACTGGAAGTTAGGTGCCAGCCTAACCATACTAAAACCTCACAGCCCTCAGTGGAAAGGGAGTAAGATGCTAAGCGAAAACAAAACAGGATAAATTAAATTACTATGGGAATTACTAATGAAATGAAGCGAGGAAGTGTAACAGAGTGAAGAAACAAAGAGCAGGATCTGAGGGCTTTTATTTGGTTGACCAGATATGAAATGTGAATGCTGTTCTTTTTCTAGGTACAAAAAACAAGTGTCTTTCAGGCTATTTTTAATTTCCAAGAATGCAATTATTAGCACAACGCAACATCACTTTTCTTTAGGTTTTGTTAGTGAAGCAATTCCATCTTATCTGAAATGTTCTGCAGGACTTAAGTAAATGTCTCTTTCACGTTTTTGTTATAACTGAGGTGTGAATGGCTACTTCAGGGACAGAACTACCCAATCAAGCAGTATGCACTGTCTTCCAAGATGAACAGCAGGACCTTCACTGAAAAAACAGTAATGGTTCAAAAACAATAGTTAAGCTGGAAACATGAAACTCTTAAAGCTATTTTTAAAAGAGCAGAACTCTCAGTAAGGTTACAAAAATGTTATTTCATTTTCAAAAGAAGAAGAAAAAAATCTCATTATGTAAGTGTTTCTATTTTTCAGAAAAAATCCAGAAAAAATATTCCTGTTACCTATTACAATGGTCCTTCCAAACCGAGGAAAAGCAATTAGATAATGTGGTCATTGACATGTTTCTTTATTTCTTTCATGACATTTCTATCTTTCTTCCCCTTTGTTTAGTGTTTTCAATATTTAGAAGAATGAACAAATCTGCTAAATATTAGTATTATCTGAGTGAATATATTCAGGACATTTCTCAGACAGCTAGTTGGGTAGCTCCATCTCTGCTATATGGCAGTGCTGTAGCTCTGTGTCAGTGCTCTTATCTTTCTCAGCAAAACGTTTCACCATCTCCGTTACATTCTGACAAATGTC
This sequence comes from Steatornis caripensis, assembly GCA_013398225.1. Taxonomy (NCBI): domain Eukaryota; kingdom Metazoa; phylum Chordata; class Aves; order Caprimulgiformes; family Steatornithidae; genus Steatornis; species Steatornis caripensis. The sequence goes on from VZSC01010403.1 coordinate 64,486, forward strand.
TTTGGATTCAACAACTCTGTATTTTATGATGAAAAAAACCTGTCTCGCTAAAAAAGATTTTCAGGTTCTACTTGCAAAGAACACAAATACAACTGCAATGACCATGTACTGTGCAGTCAAACTAAAAACTACTAATTCTGTCTTCAGAATAGGGTTTAATAAGCATGCAGAAAATACAGCAGGGGGCACATTCTTGAATAACAAATGAAAAACACATCAAACAAATGGTCATTAAGCAAGTACTGCTGATTCCATGAATCAAATGAGGGAGGATCATACAGAAAAAACATGGCATATAATTAGACAATTAAATGACAGCATAGTGTACACAAACAAGAAGATCAAATTAAAATATTGCAATGAGGCCCTTTTTCTTTTTTTTTTTTTTAATTTTCTGAATTGCCTGCTTAATCTTTCAATCTTTACAGTATTGATTAAAGATAGACATGCTTGTTCTTTCTAGCACACTACAATCTCTGCACGATGTTCTATTAACCAGCATTTACAAATTAGCTCAATTACAGTAGAGAAAGATACAGAGAAAAACACATTTACCATAAATAGCTTCAGTGACCAAGAATAAGGCGTTCAGAAACCAAGAATGAGCATTAATGGGAGCTCTAACCATCAACCAACTCAATCTGCAGATGGAACCGAACAGTTGTTATGTACTGTCATGCTGTATGCTGTAGATCATCTGAGAGACCTATACTGGTCTTAGAACTATGACACAGATCTATGGGAAGTCCATGTCTTTCTGGTGGGGCACAACATTCTGAGGTCCTCTACAACAACCTATTTACTTATGCTTAAAAAATAAAATCCAACTCTGCATGTACAAAGCTGAATTGTTGCATTCATCTTCCTGTTTAAATTAAAAATCAGGAACACACTATTTTGGTCAGTATACACCATAAGCACCTGTTATTTAAATCTGTTGAAGTGCTGCCTTTATGGCAAATTCACAATCATTTGCTCCCCTTCATGATTCTTATGTGTACTTCTTTACATTGCAGTTTGGCCTCTCAAAGGTGCCATATGTAGCAAGTGCTGTTCTGGAAAGGTACCTCACTAACTGTTTGCTGAACAGTGTAACATTCTCATAAAAACTGATAAAATCACCACAGGTAAAGAAAACCAAACTAGCTGTCAAGTGGAAACAAACTGCACTTATTTTTGATTTTGAAAATTTAATCTCCAGCTAAAGATCTTGCCTACAGTTAATTTTCTACAAACAATATACAGTGACTGGAAATGCCCTCTCTAGTTACTTGCTTCTCTTGGATTAATAGCTAACAACTTAACACCTGCAAGTAGAACCAAACATTTAAATAAAGGACAGGAAGCATATCCATTTGGTTTTACATTTGGATCTACCACTAACTTAAAATTCATAAGTGAAATTAAATAATTATAAACTGCTCTCCCCAAGGAGAAAAAAATAACCAAAACCAAAACCAACAACAAACAAAACCATGAGAACAACAATACTTCTAAATATTACTTTGAGACTATGAATCAAAGTTGTCATTAATATTAGTGCAAAATGGAGACCTATTTCTATACTTTTCTAAATAACAGCGATTCTGGTATTCACTAAAACATTACCATTATAGATAATATGGTCTACTCCAAATTCAGTATAAACTGAGTCTATTAAGGGACACGTTTTCCATGAAAAGCCACAATTCTAATTCATATTCTTTCAGGAAACTTGACTCACATCTGTGTCATGAAAGCATTCTGAAACTTTGGTAATGTAATCTCCTGGAGAAGAAGACAGCCTCTTCAGAAAACATCCAGATAATCTTCACTATGTAGTCTTAAGAAATTTACCAAACTGCCATTGAAGTTTTTTAGGGTTTTGTACAGCCACTTGGATGAGGTCTCTCACATCATTAGTTCAGTGCCTGTAATCTTTAAATCAGTACAGTAGGCAGTCTTCACCCCCTGTAATAATACAATCTTCCTCTAGTCCCTGCAGTATGCCATCTGCAATATTTGGGTTTGGTTTTAATGCTATAGCATGCACTGCTCTCCACTCTCTCCTTTATGTATCTATTCTCAATCTCTAAGGAATAAGAATACTTCCAGTTTGAGACTGAACTGACAGTTTTTCTGTAATCCTCTGCAAACCAGATGTGCTTCCAAACAGACAGAGGAAGTGCATGAATGCAGACAGCAGAAAGGCTTTGAATCTAAAGCAGTGCTCCAGTCAGAAACCTGACTCCTTGCAGTAGCTATAAGTCACTGTCATTTCCCAGGTGGAGCCAAACAGACTGCCAACTATTTCTTTGAAAGACTGCTAGCTCAGTGACACTAAATATAACCAGATATGTAGCTTTCTGGTGGTTTCTATGCATGGATGTGTTCAAATATTGGATTACGACCTTGGTGATGAGAAGGCTGTAATATCACAATGAACTTTTTTGGTTAAGCAAATGCAAGTTAATTGGATTTTCTGATTCTATTCTACATCGGTTTTCCAACTACATACAATTTCAAGGTTAAAAATTTGCACATTTCCAGAGAGAAATTTATTTTTTAATCCAGGGCAGGTTCATTAAGAGTACTCAAAATAGGAATTTGTAGGGGACAGTATTATCCTTATCTGATGTCATATACAACTTAGAGTCACTTGAAGTAAAAAACACAGACTTTTACTTTTCCTCAATTGTTAATCAGCATGAAGTCTTGAGTTTACACAATGACTCGCCCTGCCTAGGAAGTATGAATGATCTGTCAGGCTTCCAAAGTCATGCAGTTTTCTGATGTTGATTTGTGCCATATTGATGATACAGTTAGTCTGAAGTAATAAAATGATCATTTTAGTCGTCAGACAGAGAAATTCCAGTAATCTCTTTCTCCCTAGCTACTAATTCACGCAGTTCTTCTGACAGATAAAAAATGGGAGTTCATTATATCATGAGAGTCCTCATTGACTTTATGGGCAACCTAAAACAGAACTGGACATTGAATGGATAAAGACGGTATTGCAGTTATAAAAGTTTAAGTGCACAAGATTTAACGACTATTTTTTAAACACATAGTATCCCTCCTAAAAGTTTGTCAGGGCAATTACTTAGACAGCTCTGTTTGGATTATCACATTTTCAAATACTACAACACTGTTCATGAAATGCACTACAGTATATCAGTCTTTTGTAACCATATAGTGTCCAACAGTAAAGACTGGCTCCACTGCTTATCCTTTTAACACAAACATAGTGGGAAACACATGTACTTTGTTGGGATTAGAGATCATAGAAATTACATGTTATCAAGTTAATGAATTTCTGAATTTTCCTATCCAGCTTACATGTAAGTATACTATACAAAGGGGAAACAAAACCTAACTTGCTCCAGGTGCACATTACTAGCTCATTTAGCCTTTCTCGGTTGTCTTTACACACCTTTCCTTTCAGCTTACATCACTCTTTTAGCCGCAGCCAGTTTAGATCACAGACACTTCATGGTCACATGATTTTAAGTTTCCCTATGATGACTGTAGGTTTTAGACACTAAGCCCACTTAGGCATACTCTATTTTAGTCTGAACATTTCTTATCTCGGCATAAATTTGTATACCAGATGCCGCCTTATAATTAACACATTGGGATTTGGGAGCTGTAGATTTTTCTGGTTACAAACTTTCTATCAAACCGACATCTGTGATTTATGCTTCCAACTTGCTTTCAATACATTTACATAATCTGTTCAATATAAGGAGAGATCATAAACTCTTCTTACATATTTAGAAACAGATTCCACAGAGAGTTAAAACCAAATCAAGGAAGTGGTTTAAGCTTCTCTTTTACAGTAGTAGTTATTTTAAAACACCTACAATCAAACCTTCACAGAACAAAAATAAAGTTTACACTCATAGAATAATTTAGCTTGGAAAAGATCCTTAAGATCATCAAGTCCAACTGTTAATCTAGCACTGCCAAGTCCACCAATAAACCATGTCCCTAAGCACCACGTCTACATGTGTTTTAAATACCTCCAGGGGTGGTCACTCAGCCACTTCCCTAGGTAGTCTATTCCAGTGCTTCACAACACTTTCAGTGAAGAATTTTTTTCTCATTTCCAATGTAAACTTCCCTTGGTGCAACCTGAGGCCATTTCCTCTCATCTTATCACTTACCAATTTGGAGAAGAGACTAATACCCACCTCATTATAACCTCCTTTCAAGTAGTTGTAGAGCGGAATAAGGCCTCCCCTCAGCCTCTTTTTCTCCAGTTCCCTCAGTCACTACTCATAGGACTTGTGCTCTAGACCCTTAATCTTTGTTGCCCTTCTCTGGACACTATCCAGCACCTCAGTGTCTTTCTTGCAGTAAGTGGCCCAAAACTGAACAGTATCTGAGGTGTGGCCTCACCAGTGCCGAGTACAGGTGGATGATCGCTTCCCTAGTCCTGCTGGCCACACATTTTCTGATTCAAGCTGGGATGCTATTGGCCTCCTTGGCCACCTGGGCAAACTGCTGGCTCACATTCAGCTGGCTGTTGACCTACACATCCAGATCCCTTTCCACCAGGCAGCTTTTCAGCCACTCTTTCCCAAGCCTGTAGCATTGTATGGGGTTATTGTGACCCAAGTACTGGACCCAGCACTCAGCCTTGTTGAATCTCGTATCGTTGGCCTTGGTGCATTGATCCAGCCTGTCCAGATACCTCTGTAGAGCCTTCTTACAATAGATCAACAGGTCCACCCAACTTGGTGTTGTCTGCAAACTTACTGAGGGTGCACTTGATCCTTGTGCCCAGACCATTGATAAAGATATTTGTGTTGCGTTGACCCTGACTGGACTTCAGGTGCCCACAAAAGCAGCTCTATCACTCTTCTTCAACTGGATAGGTGAGGCTCATAGGTCAAGATAAGGTCAGGGGGAGATCACTTACCAATTACTGTCACAGGCAAAAGAGACTTGACTTGGGGAAATTAGATTAATTTACTACCAATCAAATCAGAGTAGGATAATGAGAAATAAAATCAAATCTTAAAAACGCTTTCCTTTTTCCCGGCTTAACTTCACTCCCGAATTTTTATACCTCCTCCCCCTGAGTGGTGCAGGGGGACGGGGAATAGGCACTACAGTCAGTTCACCACAGGGAATGGGCATTGCGGTCAGTTCACCTCACCTTGTTTCTGCCATTCCTTCATCTTCAAGGGGAGGACTCCTCACATTCTTCCCCTGCTCCAGCGTGGGGTCTCTCTCACAAAGCTTACAGCACCCGGTATTCCCAGGAGGTCTTCCATCCAAATATTAACCGGGCCTGACCCTTCAGAGATCAGACGAGATCAGGTGTTCTCAGGGTGGTATGCCCAGAGGCTTTGGTGGGCACCTGGCATCCAACCAGGGTCAATCCACCACAGTATTGAACAGAACTGGCCTCAACACTGAGCCCTGGGGAAGTTTTCTTTCCTCCCAAAGGAGGAGGAAAAAACCTTACTATTCACTCAGGAAACACAGCACATGAAAAAGGAGGTTCAGAAACCAAAATTTATAATATTTCTCTGATGTTTGAACATTGCGTGTTATTTTGGATTTCCTCATTTTGGCTAGGAGGATTTCAGGAAGTAGGCTCTGTTTCAAGAAGACTGGTAAAGCAGAGCACACCTGTGCATGGATCTGAAAGAATCAACTTCATACTGATCTCAGTGCTTTCCTTTAGCCCACACAACTGCCATTGGCAAATGGGCAGTTTCAGTGTCTTCTTTCTGGAGGAGACACGCAGCTCTCTCCTAAAACACTTACCACAACTATCCAGTAAATCAAACTGATCATATCAAAGAGAAAGATTGATTGGTGCTTTGAAGGATCTCAGGAAGTAGAGATGAGCAGGAATTGCTCAGGAGAGTAACATAGCCTGATGCTCTTTCTCTTCTCTCCTTCCTCTTCTTCCTCTTCTGGTAAATGCAGGAGCAGCAGCAGATTAGCTGTCCCTGCACTCCATGTGGGACTTCTCACAAAAAACTGATTTCTTCCTATGCTCCTTGAATCACTGGTAATTAATCAGCATTCCACTTTCTGCCCTGGACTCAACCAACTAACTCATCTAAACAGCCGCAATACATTTGTCTAGGTACTTTAAAGCATATATTATGATACTAGGGTTCATTCCATCCAGTGAACATTTCCATTAAGGGATGAACCTCCACTGACTACTATGGAGGAATCTTCACATCTTAGTTCTGTACTATCTGCAATACCTTAGAAATTTTCTCTAGATGTCTTAGAATATTATGATGAAAAGTGCGCACATCTGGTTATCAAATATTACTGGAAATGAATACTTCACAACTATAAGCAGGTTGCCTTTAATTAAAATAAAATAATTAATTTTTAAAACCATACAGGCAAAAAAAAACATTGGAGGAGATGCTTTTATGTTCTACTCCAATTCAAATAATTCAATAACTAAGACAGAAAAAAACTGAACCAGTTACATGAGATAAGATAAAAAATTTAAGGAACAACATTGGTTTTCATTCTGAACACCACTGTAAAATCACCGTGCAATATTTCTTTTCCAGATATATTTTGATTAAAGTTTCCCAGCTGCCTGACAGGATACTTTGAGCATTATTCATTCACCTAAAAATCTCCATAACTACAAGTTATTTTTAATTTTTCTGGAGAAGCTGTGCAGCAAATTGTTAAAAAAATAAAAAGAACGCACAGATTATGTCTCATTCTAATGTCTTTATTAATTTTATATCTAGCAGTTTCATCAGGAAAATAAATCACAGAGTTTATATATACATATATATAAACAGACACACACACAAAAGTACATTAAAAATGTATATGTATTTGCCCCACTCAAACATGTACCTACTTTCTGACTAGACATGGTAAGTGTAAAGATATGTTTCTCTTTTTGTAACATCAGAGGCCAACATTTATTTACATTTGTAATAGGAGATTACTATCCTAATGTAATGACTGGTGAACTACAAACCAGATTTATAATTCTGGATAACCTCAATTCACAGAAAGTATTCTGACTAATATCATAAAGGGAAAGAACATTAATGTGGAGATCAGTCATTTCTAACAGGAAAATCAGAGACCACTTGCTACATCTGAATCCAATACCTTTAAGAAAGACCGATTACACAGATATTAATACATATTTTTATTTATTAAAAGTCAAAGGCAGTATTCCGATACAATCTCCTTAGAAAAATCTTGTGCTAGATCAGGACCTTGCTGCTCATAGTCACTACCATGAATAGAGCCACTAAGAAAATCAGTTAGAGAGTCACAGCATGGTGTTCACTTGAAGAACTGAAATTCAGATGATGTACAAATGAAGAAAGACACAAGGGTCTTTGGGAGGTGTGCTGTCAGGGGAAGGCTACTGATATCCCCCAGGACCTTCTCACCATGAGAAGGTTAGAGCAAGCCAGGGTTTGCTGTGTCAGAGGTTGATATATAAACCCGTCAAGAAAGGAAAGAAGATACCAATATAAAATGCTCTGTGATCCACACTGTGCTGTGCTTGTTATCTTTAAGCTCCAACAGTTTCCATCTGTGACATCTATGATTACCTAGCACTTGCACAGACTTTTTTCCCTCTGACTGATGTAAAACACATCTTAGCATAAGTTTGATCAGATACCGTTCTGAGTTTGTCTGCAAATGCTCACAATCCATATTGTCTGATGGCTCGTGCATAGATTTTCTAGACTTTACACTAGCGAAGTCTCTGGGCAATGTAACAGGTAGTTTAAGAACACTGGAATTAAGTGTAGCTTTTTTTTGAATTTCAGACTTTTTTGGATGTGGCAGTGTTGGGTTTATGGTTGCAGTCAATGTTAAGAGTTTTTTCCAACCTGAATGATTCTATGATCCTAGTATATGATTCTATAATTTTACATTACAATCAACATAGATTAAAAAAATAGTAAGAATCAGAAAGCAATGCAGGCCAGCTTCTTTCTCAGCTCCATTAGTTAATAACTAGGCTTTTAAAATAATAACTACACGTTAAAGGATTATTTGAAAGCATGTCTATGACCTCAGTTATTGGAAATGTGGCAAGTATGTTGCCTTACTACATACATACTTCATAATTTAGGCTACTCAGCTGAGCGTCACTGCATTACTGTAATTAATGTATAATTGCTTTGTGAACTTAATTTCATCTTCTCTGGTACTGCTGAAGATAACATTGTGCAATGTCCAATTTTTCCAGTATAGAAAAGTTTACGGTTCCAAATACAGAAAAAAAAAAAAAAAGACAAAGTGCATAAAACATGGAAATATGTGCTTAATTTTTTTGATGCAGAAAAAATAGCTAAGTAATACAGTCCAGTATATGATCTAGTTTATTAAAATAGAAGGCAAAAAAAAGTTATACCAGTATTAAAAATGTTTTCTTAGAGTGAAATGGATGATGAAAATAAAAGCAGTGACTGAAGTGAAAGTAAAGCAGAAATGACTGCATAGTTTTTTCAAGCTCTTTCAACAACTACTTGCCATAATTACCTCTTTTTCCAGTTAAAGCAAATAGTACAGCATAAAGACAGTTGAAATATCCAGAATATCTAAGCAAGTTTCAATGTAAGCATAGGGGGATTTTGAAAAATAAAGTAGCCTAGATTACACGAAACTAACAATGAAGCACAACTGTAACTTACTCTCATCAGACCTCAGAAATGCCAAACTGTTAATGAAATGTTACTGACTTGACACTAAACTTAAGGAAAAAAAAAAACCAAAACCCAAAACAAAAAAAAAAACCCAGAAAAAGTAATCATTATATTTTTGGTACATTTGAATAAGCCTTGTGTAGCACAATACTCCTGTTTCTCTGCTGTTAGACAGACTTGTGTAGACAATTCTACTGCACAAAATTCTAGAAGACCATGATTATGAAGAAGACTCATGTTAGGAAAAACCAACATTCCCTATTCAGAGGTTTGCTTGGATAGTAAGGTGGTGAGGGAATGCTGACATGACACATTTCAGATATTCAATCTTTAGCTACAACATTCTTCATTTGTATTTTGTCTGTTTCTAGCAACTCTGCAAGATTCCTGTCCATGTTCCTGATGTTTATTGCTTTGGTTTCAGTCATATGGGGGTAAAAGCTGTGTAGTCAAAAAGCCTCCTGAAAACTCAACACAGTTAGAGTGAACTAGCTAGCTTTGATTTTTAAAGTGCTAAATGTGTTCAGGAAAGCATTTCCATAAATATGTGTCAAAGCTGTTTGCCCACTTTCAGATGTCGCCAGTTTCCACATTTCTATACCATACTGCCTGCAGACCTGGAAAATCCTCCCACGCTGAAATCCATGCATGTAAAGCTAAAGCTGTAGACATGGAAATCTTGCCTTGCCCCACTTTTCAGAACCCAGTGTTGCTCAGAGACCACTGAAGATCATTAATGAAAGCAGCATGGCTTGCTGTTACAGCCACCAGTAAAAAAGTATATATTTCAGAGTATTCATCTCCAATTTACAGTTAAAAAATGCAGGAAGGATTAGCTCTGAGTTTCCTTCTGAAAAAGCACAGTTAGATGATTGGTGAAGGAGGCTTATTATTTTTTTGTGGGAGGTTACTCTAATCCGGGGGTGGAAAAAGGATAAAAGCATTTATATAATGTTTTCTCTCATCTGGTTTGATATTATTCACCTTTTTATTTTTTTTTTCTTTAATAGTTTTTGACAAAGTGATTACTCAATTGCAGGTAAATGTGTTTGTGATTAAACCCATAAATAGCTAACAAAACCTAAGAATCCAGCTATGACACATGCACTACGGTGCGCATGCAGGCACACAAAGAGGTGCTCACAAACACAGATCGTACACAGCTCAGTGTCCCTCACCACAGCTGTCAATTCACACCTTAAAGAACTGAGAGTTGACTAAATAAGGACAAAATTGCTCTCAGACTTCAAGAAAAAATGTTTGTTCTGAAGTAAAGCTTCTGATGTTACAGAAAAAAATGACTGCCTAGTTGGTTGCAACCACATATATTTTCAGAGAGGCTTCACGAGTGGTATTAACTACTATCTGGTGTTTGTAGAGGCCTCCAAGAACATTTTTGTGTATTTATTTGATTTTTGTAGTGTAATACAGAACAATTTCTTCAGCTATGAATATATGAATCTATAAAGGCACTTATAAAAAAGACAGAGAGAGACTTTTTACCAGGGCCTGTAATGACAGGACAAGGGGCAATGGTTTCAAATGGAAATATTGTAGGTTTAGATTGGACATAAGGAAGAAATTCTTTACTATTAGTGTGGTGAGATGCTGGAATGGGTTGCCTGGGGAACTTCTGGAAGCCCCATCACTGGAAGTGTTCTAGGTCATGTTGGTCTGGGCTTTGGGCAACCTCATCTGGTGAAATGTGTCCCTGCTCATGGCAGGGGGGGTGGACTAGATGATCTTTAAGGCCCCTTCCAACTCAAACCATTCTATGATACTATAATATTACATCTATATGCAGATATAAAATATTTAGAATTACATAAGATAATTTGGAACTTGTGTAGATATGCAAGGTTGATTGACTACTTAAGAACAAAGGAATAGTCCATGCGATAGATCTGCATAGCATGTTTTTCTTGGATAATGGTGTGAGTACACGAGGATGCAGACTAATACAGAGATGTCTGTGCTCAGTCAGCAAGGCATGTCGCAGTGACAGCACGAAGTTCTGTGGCTGAGCGCTAGATTTAGGCAGCAGGCAGGTTCCTGAAGCCAGGGAAACCAGAGGAAGAGCAGAAAGGCCTGCCAGGAGCCAGCATCTCTTCTGAGCAAGGCTGACCAGGCGCTGATGAGGCTTGGGAGTTGCCAGGAGCAACTGTGGGAGATTTAAACGGCCCTAGGAAGAGCTAGCGACCAGGAGCACGGCAAACGGGGCAGGCAAACAGGGCGTGGCACTTCAACAGGGTGTGGAGCAGCAGTTTGCACAGGAATTTGTGCCGGAACGACGTGCAGGGAGGCCTCTGCAGTCTGCTTGCAGGTCCGCAGCTCAGGGAAGCGCTCCTACTCTCTGAGAAAACGGTGGGCACTCGCCTCAGAGCCAAACCCAGTGGTTCTGCAGAGAAAGCCCCTGCGACAGCTGATGCCTCCACCCAGACTGAGCTGGCAATGAATGAGGCTTCAGTACAGGTGGCGCATTGCAGGGAGTGCCCAGACCCTCCTCCTGATGAAAAGGTAAGCACCTGCATAAGGTGTGCGCAAGTTGATGACCTCTTACTCCAGGTGGCTGAGCTGCAGGACACGGTCAGGAAGCTGAGTAGCATTAGTGGATCCAAGATGGAGACAGATCGGTGGTTCCAGAACCATGTTGCTGAAAAGGACACCGCTGAGAACCAGGCACTTGAGACCCTGGTGACCTGCAAAAGCAGGACTTTACTTCGGTCTCCACTCTCCAGCACCACAACCCAAACAGATTCAAAACTTTAACCACTATAGACGCTCACAAACAAGGTCTGCAAGGAGAGCCTATTCCTTCACACAGTGGACATCACAAAAAGAAATGATGAGTGCTCATAGTGGGGGAATCTCTGTTAAAAAGGCACTGAGTTGCCCATCTGCCAACCCGACAGGGAGTTGACAGAGGTATGCTCCCTTCCGAGGGCTAAGAGACGAGACATTACTTAAAGCATGCCACCACTTGCTAAGAACATAGACTATTATCCGCTTCTACTCTTTCATGTGGGCACAAACGACGCTGTACACCGGAACATGGCCAGGATCAAGAAAGACTACAAAGTCCTCAGGGTGCAAGTGAAAAACCTCGGTGCCCATGTCATCTTCTCCTCGATTTTACCAGTTAGGGGTAAGGGTGAAGCCAGAAGTAGATGGATAACAAATATTAAATCCTGGCTGCGTGGCTGGTGTCATCGTGCGGGTTTTGGTTTTTATGATAATGGGACAGTCTTCAATGACTTTAATCTGTTAGGGAGGGATAGGTTCCACCTGTCTAGAAGGGCAAGGGAACCTTTGGCAACAGGCTGGGCAACTTGGTGAGGTGGGCTTTAAACTGAAGGACTCAGCGGGTGGAGTCCAAAATGGCAATAGTTATTCCATTGCAGCCAGCTAGGGAATAAGCAAAGCCAACCAGGGAAGAAACAAAGACTCCTTAGCTGCCTCCCAAAATGAGAAGCAGAAGGCCAACCACCTCAAGGATATGTATGGCTATAGTGGATCCTCTTGCACCTCTCCAGGGAAACCTGCATGCTCGACTACCTCCCTGAAGTGCCTGTACACCAACGCACGCAGTATGGGGAATAAACAGGACAAGGTAGAGATTTGTGTGAGGTTGCAGGGCCATGATCTCATTGCAATTACAGAGACATGGTGGAATAGTTCGTATGACTGGAACACAGTTCTGGATGGCTATATAGTTTTTAGGAGTACAGGCCAGCAAGTCGTGGTGGTGGAGCTGCTCTTTATGTGAGAGTGCAATTGGAATATGTCAAGCTCTGCCTAGGGGTGGTTGAAAAATGAGTTGAGAGCTTATAGGTAAGAATTAGGGGCAGTCTAATATGGGTCACCCTGTTGTGAGTGTTTACTGCAGGCCACCTGATCAGGAAGAGGAACTTGATGAGGCCTTCTACAGAAAGATGAAAGTTGCCTCACAGTCACAGGCCCTGGTTCTCATGNCCTTAATGAGGCAGGCACCCTGGTGACAGTAGAGACACAGAAGGCAGAGTTACTGAATACCTTCTTTTCTTCAGTGTTCACTGCTAGGACTGGCCTTCAGGATTTCCAGTCCCTGGAGATAAGAGAGGAAGTCTGGAGAAATGAAGANACAGTTCTGGATGGCTATATAGTTTTTAGGAGTACAGGCCAGCAAGTCGTGGTGGTGGAGCTGCTCTTTATGTGAGAGTGCAATTGGAATATGTCAAGCTCTGCCTAGGGGTGGTTGAAAAATGAGTTGAGAGCTTATAGGTAAGAATTAGGGGCAGTCTAATATGGGTCACCCTGTTGTGAGTGTTTACTGCAGGCCACCTGATCAGGAAGAGGAACTTGATGAGGCCTTCTACAGAAAGATGAAAGTTGCCTCACAGTCACAGGCCCTGGTTCTCATGGGAGACTTCAACCACCCTGATATTTGCTGAAAAAAACAACACAGCTAGGCATGCACAGTCCAGGAGATTCCTGTGGAGCATTGATGACAACT
>VZSC01010403.1:79047-107596 GCA_013398225.1 Steatornis caripensis
CCCAGTTCAAGAGAGACAGGGAACTACTGGAGAGAGTCCAGCGGAGGGCCACAAAGTTGATTAGGGGAGTGGAGCATCTCTCGTATGAGGAAAGGCTGAGAGAGCTGGGTCTGTTCAGCCTGGAAAAGAGAAGGCTGAGAGGAGATCTGATCAATGCTCACAAATATCTGAAGGGTGGATGTCAATAGGATGGGGTCAGTCTCTTTTCAGTGATGCCCAGCAACAGGACAAGGGGCAACAGGCACAAACTGGAACACAGGAAGTTTCACCTGAACATGACGAGGAACTTCTTTACAGTGAGAGTAACAGAGCACTGGAACAGACTGCCCAGAGAGGCTGTGGTGTCTCCTTCTCTGGAGATATTCAAAACCCGCCTGGATGCATTCCTGTGCAACCTGCTCTAGGCTAACCTGCTTTAGCAGGGGGGTTGGACTAGATGATCTCTAGAGGTCCCTTCCAACCCCTACCATTGTGTGATTCTGTGAATCCCCTGGGCTCTAGAATGCTAGGGGGGGCAAGAGAGCTGGTTAATATTCAAGAACCATCTCCTCCAAGCTCAAGATTGGTGCATCCTATGAGTAAGAAGTCAAGTAAAGGAGGCAGGAGGCCTACATGGATGAACAAGGAGCTTCTAAAAAAACTCAAAGGGAAGAAGGAAATTTCCAGGATGTCTTGAAAAGGACTGGCCACTTGGGAGGAATATAGGACTGTTGTCAGAGGATGTAGAGATGCAACAAGGAAGACAGAGGTCCATTTGGAATCAAACCTGGCAAGGGAGATCAGCGACAACAGGAAGGGTTTCTTCAGGTACATTGGTAGCAAAAAGAAGAGTAGGGAAAATGTGGGCCTTCAGCTGAATGAGGAGGGCGCCCTGGTGATGGAGGATACAGAGAAGGCAGAATTACTGAATACATTCTTCGATTCAGTCTTCACTGCTAGGACTGGGCCTCAGAATTCCCAGTCCTTCGAGATAAGAGAGAAAGTCTGGAGAAAGGAAGACTTTCCCTTGGTTGAGGAGGGCTGGGTTAGAGATCACTTAGGCAAACTGGACACCCACAAATCAATGGGCCCTGATGGGATGCACCTACATGTGCTGAGGGAGCTGGCGGGTGTAATTGCTAAGCCACTCTCCATCATCTTTGAAAAATCATGGAGAACAGGAAAGGTGTCTGAGGACTGGGGGAAAGCCAGTGTCACTCCAATCCTCGGAAAGGGCAACAAGTAAGACCCAGGAAACTACAGGCCAGTCATTCTCAGCTCCATGCCCCGAAAGGTGATGAAACAGCTCTTTCTGGATGTCATCTCTAAGCATGTGGAGGACAAGAAGGCTGTCAGGAGTAGTCAACATGGATTCACCAAGATGAAAGCCTACTTGGCCAGTCTGACAGCCTTCTGTGATGGTATGACTGGCTGGGTAGATGAGGTGAGAGCAGTGGATGTTGTCTACTTTGACTTCAGCACGACTTTTCACACTGTCTCCCACCATGTGATCAATGCTTACAAAAATCTAAAGAGTGCATGTAAATAGGATGGGGCCAGACTCTTTGCAGTGGTGCCCAGCAACAGGACAAGGGGCAACTGGCACAAACTGGAACACAGGCAGTTCCACCTGAACATGAGGAGGAACTTCTTTCCTGTGAGAGTGACAGAGCCCTGGCACAGGCTGCCCAGAGAAGCTGTGGAGTCTTCTTCTCTGGAGACATTCAAAACCCACCTGGACGCGTTCCTGTGCAATCTGCTCTAAGCACACCTGCTTTAGCAGAGTTTTGGACTAGATGATCCTGTGATTCTGTGAGTATTCTAGACTAGACAGCAATAAGGCTTTTTTGGTTGTTTGTTTGTTTCTCTGGGAGAGAGAATTTAGAAACTGAGAAACAATGTTCTTTCAGACTCTTGATATAAGCATGACACTCCAGACTGTGCTTTTAAGGGGAACATACATCCTCCCCTGCCATTAGTAATGTTCAATTAATTGATATGAAATTCCAAAGTATATCTTAGTTGTTAAGCCTTTTGAATTGCCTGCACTGTTTTTGTTTTTTGCTTTTGATATGGTCGAAGTTATCATTTCACCTATATACTAAAACATTTTCCCTCCTTACTAGCTCAGCCATTGATTCATTGACAAATCTCACTGATTATCAGCATAAAACTGGATAGTGTTTTGTTCCACACAATTACAACATGTAAGGACCAAAATAAATAAAAAAATTCAAACTTCCTTCCACTCTAACTGAAAGGTGAATTTTTTGTTTGAAGGCTCAAAATGCAATGTGCAGTCCCAAGTAACAATGCAGGCTGGAAAGTGTCTGGGTAGGAAAAGCTCTGTAGACACTAGGTGACACCAGGTTGGTCATGAGGCAGCAGTGTCCCCTGAGCAGCAGTGAAGCCTCCCATGTCTTAGTCTACATGAGCAGACTTCTGTGACCAGACTGGGGCTCTCATGTATGGGACAGACACTGATGTACTGGTGCAAGTCCCATGGAGGCCACCACGGTGAACAGGAGCATGGGTTGTCGAAGGAGAGGCTACGTGAGCTGGGTCTGTTCAGCCTGGAAGGGATGACTTTAGGGGATCTTATTGGCATCTACAGATAACCAATAGAAACGAAAATATGGAGGCAGGCTCTTCTCAGATGTTCACAGTTACAGGATGACAGGCAACAATTACAGGGTGAAACAAAACAATTCTGATTAAATTTATGTATTTTTTCACTGTGAGGGTGGTGAAGCACCAGGACAGGCTCCTCAAAGAGGTTGTGACAACTCCACACTTGGAGATATTCAAACTTTACCAGACAAAGTAATGAGCAACCCAGCCTAACTGAGCTACTTTGGCCTCGATGGCTTCCAGAGGTTGCTGCCAACCTAAAATATTCTATGATTGCATTGTACGTATTTTCTATATATACATTTTTCAGCATTAAGACCATGGCTCTTATGTTCCTTACTGTACAAACTAATTAATATAAGAAAACACATTGAAAACTGCCAAATGAAAAACGAGGAGAACTCTGGTCCCAGACAGATCTTTGGTACCACCTCAGTACTAGTGAAACATCCTGTGGACAGCTTTCCGTAGTTAGTTGTGGCACCTACATAGACAAATACATGATAGAAGAGATTGTGTTTTTAATTGTGAAAAGGGTAAAGTTTTCACAGCATCATTTATTATTTTTACTATTATTACTATTATTATTTATACTCAGCACTATACCAGATTATACTTCTTGGGTCAAAAAGATCATTGTAACCACAGAAACACTGGTTTACTGTTCAATCAGTTTAAAGATAGGTGCTACAATGGATACGTTAACCTAGCTAGGAGATCAAGACTGTCCCTACATTAGCTGTGGTTGTGTCAGATTTTTCATGTAAATCATGCTATGAAGAGTACAGTTAACTGAAAATTGCAGAAAAAAATATTACATATCAAATTTCCAACCTTTTCTTATAGGTCACAATCAAGTACACCTGTTGATCCTCTGTATACATAATTCTATTGATTATTTGAATTATATTTTTAAGGCATATACTTTTACCTATAATAGAAAATTATTTATATACAAATACAATGCAGAATTTATACTACCTTGAAACAAATCAAATAGTTTAGTGACAGTCTTGATTATGCATGAATGAATGAAGTAATCCAATTAAATTGTTATGAAGTATTTGCAAAATGGATGATTTAATATGACTACAGAGCCTTCACTTTTTTCATTTTTAACCACAGTAACAAAACCACAAAAAACATGATTTAGAATTGATAAAGAAATAGTCTACATTTTAGACTAGTATTAATGCTCTCCATAGCATTGACAGAGATTACCAGCTACAGAGAAGCAACTAGGAGTTCTGTTAGTATTCAGAAAAAACACCCAGCAATGTCAATTGGGTTCAAGCTAAAGAGGACCACAGGTGATATCATAATCTAATTTTCCATTGTACTCTGCACTTTTACACCTGCTGAATAGACTAAGAATGATTCTCTGCCAAATCAGAATGGTAATGTTTTACATCTGCTTTGCATGATGATGAAAAGATTGCAGAGAACAGAAGAGCTACAGAAGAGGCTTTTGGGACAATTTAGAAAGCTGTGTGATGTAGGCCAAGATAGCCCAGTTACATAAAATGAGAGTTAATGGTTGTGAAGGACAAAATACATACTAAAAAAGCAATTTATTGAAATGCCATAAATCCACACTGTAGTAGTTTATGCAGACAGAAACTGAATCTATACTTTTAAAATATTTTTTATGCTTTATGTTGTGTCCATAAATTATATCACATCATGAACAAATCTAGGATCTTCTTTTTTTTTTTTTAAATATCCCCTCCTACCAAGAAACATCTGCTCTATGGATCATGAACGATTAATGAAATCAAATGTATTTTATCAAAATCTTACTGTAAGGTAAAGAGAAAAAATTGTGTGTTATTTAATATAGATAGAATTAGTACTTCTAGTATTATACGCACTATATAAACTTGTATTCCTCACTGTATGAGGCATTACCAAACAACTGCATCACCTCTCATGGATTATGCTGTAATTGCTGCAGTTTAACGCTGCACATTAACAACTGGGTTTACTTCATTAACACCTGTCTTTTTTGCCAGAGTTCTCCAGAAGGCATGCGTGTTTCCTGCTTGCTATGATATATTAGGTATCAATGACAAATCAGCTGTCCCAAGCAGCACTTAGCCTCTTAGCTCAGCAACTCTGTGACTGTTCTCACTTCAACCCTTTTTTTTTTCAGTCATGCACTGCAGTCATAATGAAGTCATCCATACTCCTGACAACAAAGACGACCTTAACCCTTTGATACAAGTGTCAACTACAGAATCTTTAAATCCAGGAAAGGTAGAATTACTAAGAAAAACAATGCTACAAAAAGCATGTTTTTTTGTCAGATAGACAGATTTGCATGCATGCACAAGCGCCCTCCATCCATACAAACACTTGTATATCTACTATGGCTTTTTTTTGTAGACAGCATTTCACACCACCATGTAATAAAGCCCTTTTATTTTTTTTAAGCATAAACCAGGGACAGTTGCACTGTTGACGAGAGGTAAAACTTTTGACTCCAGAAGGTCACCATGGCAGCGCTGCAGCAAGACCTTTCAGTCATGCTTCTAAGTACACACTATGTACTGCCAAGAGAAAAGGATGGTAAAATATTAGCATTTCAAACAGACAAAAACTTTCCGTTTTTCCACCCAGGAGGAGAGGCGCTGTAGTTACTCCAAGTACAATAATTCAGGGCTCAGATGATTATGATAATAAGTATATATGGGTTTTTTCCCATTACTGCACACATTCTATGAGAAGACAGCAAGATCACCAAAGTCAGGACCCACTCTTCCTGTGAGGAACTATTATAACAACCTTTCTTTGGAGCAAGTACTTGTACATGGATATAGTGGAAATATCTTTCACCAATTTTTATTATTAACCAGTAAGTAGACGAAAAAGCAGTTGTAAAATGTGTTAACTTGAGAAAGTTAGTGATAGAGCTGGATAACAGAAAACAATCCTGGAATAATATTTTGGGGTCTGAGGCTCAAACAAGATTCTAATATATATTTGTATTACACAAGCAATAAGAATGGTGTCTTATTGTACTGGATACCATGTATGGATGTAATGAGATTGAATCTTTCCCCATCATTGCCAAGTGATCTAGACAATCTAACACTATAGATTCAAGGGGTGTTTGATTTCAGTGTGAGGCAGTGTTTGCATGTCTGAGTTTAAGTACCTTACATCATATTACACAGAAATTTTTGTGAAATTTGCAGCTGAAGCAAGGTGTCCTGATTTCCCATCCAGTAACTCAGCTACGTGATCGTTTTCTTTGTCTAGCTAATTGTCAACTTCTTCCTAACTTCACTACAAAAGAGTTTAGGTTCATATTTATGCCATCCTCATTTAATCTAAAAAATCAGTATCCACTCTGCGTATCTTGATGTCTCCTTTTTTTATGTACTAGTGTGTTCTCAGAGGATTTTATCACAGCTTTTTATTTAATTTCATTTTACATCAGTCTCCCTAGGGAGAGAGAAGCAGTACTGTTCATCTCAATTTCTTAAAGCCAGCAATTCCCTTATTATTACATTCTTTATACCTGGGAAAAGACAAATCCTTTGTTTACAGTTTATTTAACAGTGAAAATATTTAAGTATCATTTAGTAGTAGATAGTAAATATTATTTATTACTAACAAATACATGTTACCTTTCTAAGCATCTTTTCAAATTTAATTAAACCAAAAAAGATAACTAGCAAACACCAAAAAATATATTCATTACTTCTATCTACACTTAAAAAAAAAAGTCAAAATTCTGTGCTTGTAAAAGAGGAACACACTTCAGTCTATAGCGTTTTCATGGTAGATTAAAATCTTAGGTATGCTCCCTAAAGATTTTTATTAAGCAAGACCTTTAATGCGCTCAACGAAAGTTCAGGTTTTGTAAGAGCTCTTCATTACAGTGGAGTTCAAAGAAGCCAGACTTTCGCCTTTTTACCAGAAAATGCTGGTCAGGAAGCTCTGAGTTTAACACCATGTTATAAAAAACAGTCAGGATTAAGCCATGGGATATCCCCATAATTACTTTACCTACAATAAACCTAGGCTTAATTGGAGAAATAGTCTGTTGGGCTTCCAATAATGTAGCTACTCAAGTAATAGGAAAAGACGACCACATTCTCCATTTTCTCCAAATTTTCCTTTAACGGTTGACAACAGTTTGTAGCTAAAGACTTCCTACTGAAGCTGAAGACAGATTCTGAACTGATCAATAAAAAATGCGTATTTGCAGGTGTTCATTACATTCCCATCTGATTTGTTGCTTTCTCAGCGGTGTGAGAACCAGGTATTATTTAAAATAAATTATGCATACTTTTAAACATGAAAATGCTGAGTGACTTGAAACATGATCAGCAAAAGAGGAATAATCATTTGGGGAAACTCCTTCAAGATTTTGACATAATATGGAAGGAATGTAAGACATACTGAGCTGATAAAAAATTTTGAGCTTATGGTTAAGAAATTGCAACAGATTTTTAGATTTGGGGTACACCTGTATCAATTTTGCTTGTTTTAAATTGTTGATGTAATGCCTCACTTACTTGGTTTTCCATTTATTAACATTATGATTTTCCAAATGAAAAGAAAAAAAAGTCATTGTGTATTTTCTTAATAAACAAAGAAACTTCTGAGCCTTATGAAGAGAGCAGAAAACACTATGATGGCAACAGTGAATTTTGTGGGAATAAATGCTACAGAAACTTCAAAATTTTATAGTTCTGTTCTAAACTGACAATTCTTAACGTCAGCAAAAATTTCCTATCCCTCTTAAGTAGCACCTCTTTATTTTCTCACTGTAATAAAATAACATGAATTATAACAATAGTGCAGATTAAAGAACTGAAGAAGAGTTAATATAATCAAAATCTCTCTAGGGGCTACTGTCATTACCCATTAAAAGGTAACTGACAAGCTTTTCTTAATTTGCTATTAATCTTCCACATTAGCCCCACAATTTAATACAGCAACATTTTATTTAATTAGTATGCTCATTATAATTGTTTGTCACAGTGGTTTGTTTAGTTGACACAAGTTGTCTAACACTGACTGTACAGATGGCAGAGCACCAGTGTCTAGTCTCAGAGGAACTATTTGACCACTGCAGTAAAAGAGCAATAAACAAAATAACAACATTGCAGCCTACTCCAGTTTATGTAGGCAGTCAGCCTTTTATCGTTGTAAAACCTTGAAATGGATGTATGAGCGCTGCTATAAACAAAGAGTTGTTTACAGCTTTGGGATGGCAGATACTAGTACTAGCCTACAAGCTTCAGCAGCCTGAATGTCAGAAACTGACTAATGTGGAGAAACATACCGTGGCTGGTTTTATAGAGAATATGTTTTATACCCCAAGGGACAATTTATCACAAATTCATCCACTCTGCTGCAGATTGCTGCTTTAATGTCGAATACTGGATTTCAGTCCACACATCAGTTCAATCGAAGAAGGAAGGGGAATCAAAGGGTATACTAGTTTATCTTCAATTCATCATGATAATTCTTGAATTTCTTCATAGAAAATATATTTTAAATGCCTATTTTCCCATTTGTACAAAGAAAATATCCTGTGATTTATGGCTAGTTTATTAGAAAAAGTCAAATCTAGTTGCTGCTATATCTTACTTCAATTCTTCTTATTTATTTGTATGCTGTTGTTCAAACTGCATGTATGTTATTTAATAATAATAAAAACCACATTTTATGTTATTAATAGGCAGGTAGAAATGTGTCTGTGCTCCCACATTGAAAAAAAAGTATTTCAAGAGCAGAGAAGGAAAAGGGATTCCATTTTTTTCACTTCCTTGCTAAGTATCAGTATCAGTGGCCAATAAGAAGCCATTTTTTTTCTTCCATCCCTTGACAACGAGTGGCAACTATTACATTTATCATTATATTTCCTTTACCTTTTCTCTTTGTATAATGTGTAACACGTAATTCAGATTGTTAGTATAAAGTCAGATGCTGAGCACTGCATGAAAACTTTACATTTAAATCTGGGACTAAAACCCAGTTTCTTTCCACTAACACCAGATTCATACTAACATAACCCCACAGAATTACACAAAATTTATACTGACGGAAAACATAGAAGAGAAATCTAACACTAATGACACTTAAGTCTTCCTTCCAAGGTAACATTTTCAAAAGCACATAAGGCAAGATGCAAATCTGCAAAACATTTATTTCATGACTATGACTATCTTGATACTCTAAACCTTGACTCATATGTGGAAAGTCACTCCAGCTCTTTTTTTTTTTTTAAGGCTTCTGTTGAAATATTTTACACAAGTTGCACAATTTCAATAGCATTGCTTCCTTCACATTAGGTACTTTGCTGACAGTTACACAGCTGTTTGCACTCTTCCAAATTTGTAACTGAGGGACTGTTTGAGTATCACTTCCAAGGGAATTTGAATTTCAGTGAGGGTTTAGGCTGGTAAACCATGTGTAGGGTCACTGTATTCACATGCTTGCCCAGGCCTGTCTGAGCCTTTGCCTGTGTCTGAAGATGACCACATGGGCTTTGTTCACCATATTAGGCATAAAGAGACATCTGTCAAGGGATACATTTGCAAGTAGCTTGTGTACCAGTTTCATACATTACTCCTGCAAAGAAAGTATAACTTAAAATCTCATTGAGGCTTAACAGGAGTTTTTGAGACTAAATAATTCTGGAATGAAAACTTCAGTAAGATATTAAATTATTTTACTGTGGGTGCCCAGCAAGCACAGAAAGCAGAGAGGATAGTCAATCTCCCTAAATCTAATGCTGACAATATAGATGATGAGAAGAAATGTAGTATAAAATGCATCACAGCATATGATTATTAAAACACTTGAAAGCTATGCATAAAAAAAGAAAAAAGCTTTCATGTGATTTTAGCACACATCAAAATTGTAAGTAGTATGAGACAGACATAAAAATATTTTAACACATGTTCTATTCTCTCTTTAGAAGGCATATTTCATGGTCAAAAAGAAAAGCTTCAAAATGGGAAAAGTAAGAAATGTAAAATAAGTCCCCAGATAAAGCAAACTTTAATTCAAAATATCAGCCAAGCATAAAGCTGAAATGCCATTTTAATGAAAAAGAGATTTTGAGAGAAAATATAGTTTTTGGAGCAAGTGAGATCTAGCCAAGTGTAATGTTAATTTGATATTTAAATTATGAGAGAGTCTATATCTTTCTTACTAGATATATATACACTAACAGTAATCCTGAGAAACACACTATGTGCCAAACTCCAATTTCATTATCTTTAGAGACTACATCATAAATCAACTTTTGCATTTAAGAACAAGGAATACACTCCCTCGATCATATTGCATCCCCTATACTATATTTTTAATTAATAACCACTTTATGAGTTAGCCACATTTTTGAGGTCTTTCATTTTTTCTTTCATTCTGATTAAATCTAACACTACTAGGAAAGTGTGAATGATAGCCTAGAAAAGGTTTTCTTAGCAATAATGGGACATTCAACACCAGTACAAGTTCTCTCATTTTCTGCTCGGGCAGTGTTGAACTCAACATCAGTAAACAATCTTCAAAGTCAACACGCCAGTAGCTGGTTTGAACTTCTGAGCTGAAAGCTAAAATAAGAACAAGAATCAGCCCCACTTGCAAAGAGAACACAGATGGACTGGTAAAAATAACTGCTAACAAGACACCACCTTGATTTAATGTTAAGTAATGCATACACATGAGACAATGCCTGCAGGAATGTACACCTGAGATACTGCATGAGAATAAGGGCATTTCTCCATTCGTTGAAGCCACTTTATCTTTATTTTGGAAACATGTTATCATGCTCTTTGCCAGCCCAGGAAGGAAACTTAGATCTCATCTGTTTCTGTTCGCACTGGCAACCACATAACAGACTTAAAATTGTTGCAAGAAGAAAGCTGGTAATGTTTTTCTGACTTCAAGGGCAAAGGTACAGATACCACCTGGAATGGGTTCTTCAGCTTGAGACAAGCACAGAAGTGCTGGATTCTCCCAGTTGCTTTCTTATGGTGTGCAGCTTTTCATTGTTAAAGCAAATATGTTCATAAAAATGAGAAGTTGTGAATAGTGATGCATCCTGCCCAGATGTATTTCTGCTGACCAGTCACCTCACACAATGTCTAATGACTCACAAGACAGATTTTTGCTCACTGTCTGCAATGGAAGGAGAGATGTCCTGTCTATGACTGAAGACAGTCTGGCCTGGCACCAGCTGCACAGCTGTGAACATATAGGGGGTGAAGGGATTTTAAAAAAGGAGTAATTTGCGAGAAGGCTTTCTTGGAAGCATATGATTACTCAGCAGTAGCATTGGACTACAGGATAGGGAAACCATGTCCCTTGAAAACGGTAGGAGTCCAGTTCTGTGCTGCAGAAGTAGACATGAATCTCCCTGCCAATAAACCAGTAAGAAAAAGAAACTGACAACCCTCTGCTACTCATACAGCCTAGCGCACCACACCAACAGAGATACAATATTGTCCTATCTTCCTTAACATATGTATATGTAACCATAAAGCACATACTGGGCCCACATTTTCTGTCTCTCAAAACATTATCCTACAGTGCAGGTCTTTGACAGATAAATACTGCATATTTATCTCAATTACTTCTCCTTCAACCTACAAAGTATCATGTGAACTTCATATTGTAGTTTACTGAGAAATGGTCTGTGAAGCAGTACCGCACAAGGATTTTCTTCACCTCATGTTCTGATTTCTCAAATAAAGAATTCTGGGACCAATAACACCAGTCTTGACATCAATACTAAGTGAAGTCCTAGTATCCACTCTCCCACTCTCCACTGCCATCACCTTGAATATTACAAGGAGCTAGTTTTCATCAGCTGAACAACTGAAGAACGATAACTGAATGCTTTGATGGGAAACTGAAAGCCAGATGAGAAAAAAAGGCAGCTTGGATACACGAAAGTTTAGATGTCCCCTGCAGCACATCACTCAACTTAAGGGGGCAACAACCAAGGCCCTAGTCAGGTTTTGAAGTCAGAGGTCAGAAGACTATCTCAGCATATTTAGCTAGTGGAGTCACAATACCTTTACCTACTCTGTTGCCTGGTCCCTGTGCTCATCACCATCACATCCATTACAGCTGGGAGGACAAGATTGTTTATTCTGAGTTGAATACAAGCATGAAACCCAAATTCCAGAATTTTCAAAGGTGACAGGCTCTTAGGCAAGTCTTCCAAGATGATTTAGATTTATAGAACTTTTTTACAGGAAGAATTCATGGCCTTTAAAACACTTTGATGCATGCTTTTATATTGTTGGCTATATTATGTTGGCTATTACTCCTTTACCCAGACTCCTCTCAAGTAACAACACTAGAGTATATATTCCATCCTTCTTTATAACTCCACTTTTGTTTTCATGGTCCTGTCAGACAGATTCAATCCTGATTTATTGGACATTTTCCATCTTTAATTTGCTATTTCTTCTCCTCTAAGGAAATCAGCTTGTATTCTTTTAACTCAGCTGAAGGTTTCCTTTTCATCCACAAACCAGACTAAGAGATTTGCCAATGTCATGCTCCAGTTCAAGTATCTCATTTCCCCCTGTATTTCCATTCTCAGATCTTCTAATTTCTCAGAAAGTCCCCACCACTTTTTTACTAAGTCTAGCTCTCAAGACTTTCCTATTCATTATTTTCTGTTTTTCTTGGCAAATGCCAGGAAGGATCTTTCACTCTTTTCCTTGCTGCTTTACTTACTGTTAAGCGTAATACAGGAAAAAACCCCAAACAAACCAGAAATCAATTTATATGTGTATCAAACCAATTAAAAAGAACAGTTAATTCACTAGCTGCAAGCAAAACATGATTGAATTAGTTTACTATTCTTGAAAAATCTAGATTTATGCCTAGTGACTTTATTTATTTAGTTTGCAACTGAAGTGAAATAAATCAGCTGGGTAGTCTCCCACCAGCATTTAGTAGATCCTTTCTCACATCACAAAAGCACTACACAATTTGGCACTGTTCTGAATGATTGGCAGCTTCTACTCAGGAGAGGCCAAGGAATGAAATGCCAAGGAAAGAAATGCCAAGGGTTTTGCAGGTCAGTGCTTTGGCAGAATTATATGGGAAAGCTTGTTTTGCTCTTTGGAAATGCTGTAAGTTGCTTATATTCATGAAAAATAAAGTGCAATCAAATCAAAAAAGCTAACCCAAAAAAACCCCAAAACCAAACTAGCAAGATACGCATTGACCAAATTTGAGGGCAGAAGGAAAGAGAAGTGTTCTGAGTCTATTCCTCCTACTTGTACAAGAAATACAACCAAGTTTTGAAAGCTTCATTATGGGGAAAATTCCCATTGCAGAAATGCTAATGTGTTCACTGCATAATTTTATAATATTTATCACAAAATAACATTACAGAGTAATAAATTAGCAGATATGTAAGTACAGCACAGACAATGGTAGTATTACACTGTTACTTCAGTAGTGAGTGTGCAAATTCTGTAATCACAAAACTGACAAATTCCTAAATTCCAGTTAGTGGTATTAGGTAGGAAAAAGCAACAGGGATAAGGAGAATTAAATTTTTATACACTTGAAATATATTTGGAAACCAAGGGATGTCATGGCTATCTTGGGTTTCTAATTCTGACATTGACTTGTTATTTGTATGATAGGAAGGAAATTTACATGTCAGTATTTACTATCAGTATAGCCAGAATAATAACGCTTCTCTGTCTGAAGCATGTCCATGGACAGAAAGCAGGACTGCAACAATAATGTAAATGATAGATAAGAATATTCACCTATTTCAAAAGGCTTATACTCAGTTTGATCACCTAGTGTCATAGATTTGGGAATGTGTTCATCTTTGGTTCATGTGTTCATCAGACATGTGTAGCCATATAACCCAATAAATATGTTGCTGTCATTGTTGCCATAAGAAATCATATGCTTTCCATTAAACTAAAAACACAAGCCTCAGGATTTGTAAGGCTTTGTCCAATCTTGTTTTGGACTGTCTTGACCTCTGTTTTAGCTTGATTAGTAGTAACAGCAATTGTCTAACCACCAGATGACTATTAAACACTTTGGTTTAGCTTTTGCTGAACTTTGTACAGCTGTATTATGCAACTCTAATTATTATTTATGTATATCTAGCTAATAGATAGTAATAACACACAGAATTCTGCATTGGATAAACTACCTATCACCCTAAAATAAAAATGCAGTGTAGAAGAGTAGAGGCATGGATGAATAGCAGAGGCTTTCAAAGTACAAGTACACAACCATACAGGAGGACCCAGTCTATAAGCAACTCACAAATGGTCAATTAGCAGGCATTAAACAAATGCAACCTTGGGAGCTGAATAAAAATAGTTTTAAAGACAACAAAGTGCACAAAGGTAAGTATTCAGCTTAAGAAAAACATGTAATATATAGTTAATCATTCACATATCGCAAATACAAAACACAATACAGAATTGCAAACCAATAAAGAAAGAGCAAGTTAGTAGACTGCAAGACGAAACATGTAAAAACTTCCACAAGTGGATCCAAGAGCAAAAAAGACAACACCCCCAAGTTAGTATCATGCTTCTAGTCAAGGACATGTTGTGCTGACAGTTAATTGTACTCTTTGCACCCCAACATTTAAATCACTGACCTTAGTACCTAGGAGCAGTGGAGAAACGCTAATGACACCCAAGATACTAGAAAGTTTGTTTATATTATTTGTGATTGCACAATAAATGCAAATGAGCTGTAAGAATTCCGTAATCTGAACAATATGTGTCAATATTACTATGACTGGAGTAACAACAGTTCTTTCATTAGACTGTTAACACTAACTAGTCTAATTATAAATGTATGGCTTTCCTTGGCCTACCTATATTCCACAAGTAGTAATCCAGTAGTTTGTGAAGAATGCAGACAACCTATCAAATGATTTGGATTAAATAATTTGGTAGCAAGTGGTAGAGTTGTAGGTAGAAGCCTGCACCATTACAATTTGTAGCAATATACTGAATATTGGGGTAAGATAATTTTAAACACCTAGAGTACTGTTTCTAATTTTCCCAGCTAACATTATTCTCAAAACTCACTAAATCTATTTGAAATATGAGCTAAAGAAATTTATATATATATATATATATATAAAGGTCAGAGTGGAATATTTTAAGAAAATGTTGATTTGATGTGTCACCAACTTAGAACATGCTATAGATCTTGCTACATAGTCCTTTTTAGGCAGAATTAAGATCTCATATAGGAATCCAAATAAAACACTAAAGGATATAAAACAAAACATTACCACTGTCCAAAAAATTAGTAGAACCGACAACAAATGGCAGCATTTATAGGGGATTCAGGAAGTGGAAGCAGGCATGGCTAGTCTTAGAAGAAAAAATAATTTATAGTATCTTGATAATAGGTAATAGTGGACAAACATATATATATATATATATATATAAAAATGCCAACCACAAAGAAATAATTTTTAAAAATATTTTTAGAGTCATTTGCAGTTGCTTGTGCTAAAGAGATCTGTAACACCATTAACTTTCCTAAAGTGGAAATACATCTTTTTCTTATCTGTCTTACATATATATGTATAAATATCTATCTTGCTAGAAGATTGTAGTTTTATTTCAAAAGCAGTTAGTAATTTGTAAATTATCATATCCTAATACCACCTTAAATTCAGCAGTCTGCTGTGATGCTTTATAAATACTGAAAGACTAGCATATAATACTTCTGATCTACATAAACCAGTGTAAACTATACTTGCTGATATAATGACAAAATTTGCTTTATAAACACAGATGCTCTGTACTAAGAATAACATCCTACTTCCAATCCCTTGTAACCCTGCATCAGCTTATACTGTATTATAAAATGGCATAAATTTTTTATTAGTTCACTGAAAGGATATGAAATACACTTTTCTACTTACTCCCCAGTCATTGCTTTGCTTTAATTGCTATGTAACGATTTAAAAAAAAGCGAACCACATAAATTTCGAGGTTTGGGGTTTTTTTAGTTGAAGGAAGTATACTGTATATTAAAATGCTGTTTGCTAGACAGTAACCCTCAGTAGAATAGATAGGAGTGCAATATAAAAGCATTGACTTTCTGAAGGGTAAAATCCTGATCATGAACTCACTGAAGTCAATGCAAGCTGTCCCAGTAACTGCAGTCACAGCAGTTCTGCCCCCTCTAACTCCCTGCAGTGGAACCAGATTAAATAATACATGGCGATATTTGTATGAGCATCCTTTTAAGCCTATAATAAACAAAATCCAATCAATGACATATACCTGTCCACAGAAAGAATTTTTAAAAAATCAAAGGGGAACATGAGTTTCTACAGATTTACAATAGCATAATTGGTGGAAGGAATTATTCCACATTGTCCATACTGTATATCTGCCTGCCATATGGTTTTTGTGCTATTTAGCAATCACAAACAGACTCTATAAATGTCTCTCTGTAGGGTCTGCAAAAGAAACTGTATTGAATATTTTTACCATACATTTCTAACAGTCTAAGAATAAAAACAAAAAAAAAGAAAATAATACCAGGCAAGTTACTGTGTAATTTCTGATATTGATATGGTTGAAAAAAGAGAAATAAAAATTCTTCCAAAAGCAAAGTAGAAAAATACACAGTTGGAAAAGTTTACTGTTAAATAGCTTACAAATTTACTACTTGTAATGTAAAGTCCTTTAAGTTTATTTTGGGTACCCTACTTAAAAAAACATTTTGGCTGATGATGACTTAAATCTCTTCCAATCAAACGGTAGAGCATTCCACTTCCGTGTATTGTACTTCAACTGAGGGAAAAAAAAACCACTCACCATTCTGCCAGGGGAATCCAATGTCAAAAAGCAGAGTATGTCCTCTTCCCACTCCCAGAAACTCATCATACAACAAGATGATGCTAAACTTCCCTGTTTCAGATATTATACTTTTATGGAAGGCATTTTTCTAATTGTACAATGCAAAGAGGGAAGGAATCCTGAACCAGAAAATATATCCTTCTACAAATAATGTAATACTGAAAGACTAAAAAGCTCATTCAGTCATGCCATATACAAAACATTGAGCAGAATAACAAGAAACATTCAAAAAAGAATTACAAACATCCTCTACTTATGCATTTCAATGAGTGTTAATGATGGGTAGGAAGAATCCTACTAGATTCTTCTAGACTGAAACTAAAAAATAAAGAGATCATTAAAGCCTACTATCCACTAAATTCACTACAAGCGTCAGAATTACTGAAAGGTCTTCTAAGAACTTGTAGAAGATTTTTCCACAAATAACAATTAAAAGGAAATAAATGACTCATTAAGTTAAGAAGTAAATAAATAGTTCTCGATCACTGTGTTGTATGTACTGGACAAGCAAGTATTATTCTTCATCTGTCCCTACCTATCTGTCTTGGTCACAGGTGCCCTCCTGGGGCCCTGCCATCCCCCTGTATTTTATGTCTGGAAGTATAACTAAAAACTTAATCATCATAATTAGCGTACTTATTTTGGATCAAAAAAAGTCTATGGTTTTTATGCACTAAAGGGCATCTGCTGATGTTTGAAATGATTAGAGAAATCTCTACAGCAGGTAAGAAGGCAAAACAGGTCATTGGAACAATGCAAATTGTCTTTAGGACACTGCCAATGTACATTAAAATGTTAGACAGCCACCAACTGTGAATTCGTAACTTTTCCATCACTTTATGTCACAGCAAAGAAAGTAAGTTACTATATATTTTAGAAAATTGGCTTTTAGCTACTGAGTATTATGAATTTACCACAAAAGAAGACAATGCATTCAATTCTCTTTCTCTCTAGTCATCTGGACTAATTTTTATATAGTAAGTTCTCTCTCTTTCCTACCACCTACATTGAGAAATTTTATCTTCCTGAACAGTTAACAGACATTTCAACATACAGGTGAAAACATATTTTCAAACTTACCATGAGATCCTGATTATCAAGATATTTTCCCTTTGTAACAGTCATACAGATCACTCATATTTTGAATCAAATCCTCTGTTCTAATGGGAGAAAAAAATGTACAAAAGCTCTCCTGGGGTTTGTTTTTTTTTTTCAGTCAGCCTTTGAGGAGATGGGACTGTCAGCCACAAGTCCATTGCAGAAAAAGTAAGTAGTTGCAAAAAAAGGCATTATTTTCAGCTAAGGAATTTTAAAAAGAACAGAAAGAGGTATTACTATCTCAACTTTGATTCAATGGTGTAACACTGCTTGACAAAAAAAAGGATAGATATTATAATTTCTATTTCACAGGTATTGAATTGTCCACAAACAGCGAATGCAGATATTCTCAAAAGGCACAGACATAGTTAGTACCCAGTGTTCATGGTCCAAGCCTCTGTAATGGGTTTGTATGGCAGTGTCAGTGATATAAATACACTTATCTGGATATTAAGGCCTTTTCTTGAATCCTTAAACCATACCAGAATAAAAATTCTTATCTAAGATATTACAATTACATGCACTGTACTCTGTATAGACTATTTATTTTGTCTTAGACTGATTGCAAAATGATTGATTAGACAGAGAACTAGTTACCCTGCGAGAAGTCTGATCAGTCTATCAGTCTAATTACATTTCTAAACAAGTAGAGTTTAAGGAGTGTGTAGAAATTCTTTACATTTTTTTAACCCATATTACCATCTATTTTCATCTATCATGTAATAATCTATTTTCATAGCAGTTTTCTCAGAATATAATAGGTCTTTCTTTTCAGCATGAAGTAATGTAACAGTATTCCAGACTTTCAGATTGCAGTAAGAATAAATACTAATAGTTCTCTGCACATCTTTAGTAAAAATTATATACAGTTTCAATTCTTTGGCAGCAGATGCAATGAAAATAATGCAATATTTCTGTTGATAAGTAAGATCAAGAACGATATTTTGCTTTGTTTAATTCTAAGCAAACTAAGATCAGGAAAAAGATTACGGAT
The DNA here is from genome assembly GCA_013398225.1 of Steatornis caripensis. Lineage (NCBI taxonomy): Eukaryota > Metazoa > Chordata > Aves > Caprimulgiformes > Steatornithidae > Steatornis > Steatornis caripensis. Next base: position 97,618 of record VZSC01010403.1, read on the forward strand.
GACCACTTTCTCCTCAATGAGTGTGAACACATCAAGAAAGAAAATCTGAATGCTATTCATTTTCCAAGTAAAATACTCTTACCCAGGCCTCTTACTTTTAAAGACCAGTTATACAGAGAAGACAACTTAAGAATTTGGTGAGAGGTCATTCAGATATTTCAGCTCCAAATTCAAAAGTAAAATTTGTCTCAAGAGCAACTTACTTTCCCACATGTTGGCAAGTTCATACAAATTTGCGTCCAAATAAGACTGTACTATAAACATATCCTAACTCCTACAGTAAAGTATGATGATTCAGATTTCCAACCTGAGTGCCCTTCTTTTTCCCAAAACTTTCTCTCTCTCTTACAAAACTGTAACAAAATAACACATTCAAACAGGCCATACAAAAGACAGTTCTTGTCCCATACCTTAGCTGTAACCACACATTTTGCTGTATGAGTCCTTTATGATAAACACAAAGTAAGCACCCTCTGTTAGCTATACCAACATCTCAGTTTTATTCACCAGAATTTCACATGGTACAAAATGCATTTTTATTTCTCCTTCATTAAAAAAATAAAGAGATAAATAAATAAATGCCTTCTTTTTGGTTACTCTTAATGCCACATCTTTCTCCTGGAGACTTGGTCTTTCTTTTCGGTTTCTGTCCCACTGAAACTTTTTGAGATAGACAGTATATCTGTTCAATACTCCACTTGCTAGAGAATTATATAAATATTTCTTAACAATATTACAGTCTTGAACCACAAAATCTGTCCATATTTTAAAAGTATTAATAATGCTTAGTATTTGCACTTGCCCTTAACAACTTTTTCCCTCTAATGGTGAATTCTGTCACTAGAATTCAGGATGACAAATTCTCTCTTTCTCTAATGATGATAAAATAGCTCCTATGCATAATGATTCTGAAAAATTTCATGAACACCAATAAACTTGTGCAATATAAATAATCTAGAATTGTGTTGCAAATGTAGTAAACATATTCTTAAAATTTGTAGCCTGGCTTGAAATTTAGATTTTCTTTCCAGGCAGGAGATTTTGCATCACCAAAAGCAGACTTTCTGTGATTTTTCCAAAATTCCAGTCTTAATTGTACATTGCAGTTCAAAGAATGTAACCAATTAAGAAAGTGCAAATCCTACTGGTCTGTTACTGTCGATGTAGGAAATATTTATCCTTTGCTCTTCTCAAGTTATTAAAACTCCTTAGAATCTCTTAACTAAAAATTAAGGACCATATGTATCTTGGTTTGAGTGTGATCCCTATTTCTTCATAAGAGATGTGTTGTGGTTTAACCCCAGCTAGCAACTATGCACCCCACAGCCACTCTCTCATTCTCCTGCAGTTGGATGGGAGGAGAATAGGAAGGGTAAAACTCGTGGGTTGAGTTAAAGACAGTTTAATATAAAAACCAAACCAAACCAAAACAAAAAAAAGTAAGAAACAAAAAACATGCAACAGAGAGGAAAATAAAAGCCAAGAAAAACAAATGATGCAAAAGAAAACATTGCTCATAACCAACCTTCCAATGCCCAGCCAGTCCTCAAGCATCAGCAGCCCCCACCAACTTCCACCCTCAGTTTTGCTGCTGAACATGATGTCACTTGCTGGCGGGGCAGTCTGGGGAGCAGAAAAGGCCTTGATGCTGTGTAAGCACTGCACAGCAACAACCAAAGCATTCCCATGTTATTTATTAACACTGTTTTAATCACAAATCCAAAATGTAGCCACATACAGGCCACTATGAACAAATTTAAGTCTGTCTCAGCCAAAATCAGTACAAGATGCCAGAATACTATCTGGTCATGTGTACCTAGCCATTATGACAACAATGTAGGATTTATTTTACAAATAACACTGATAGTTTGCAGTACTGAAACGTGCCAATGAAAGATAATTTATTTGAACTTATTATATTAACAGGACAATCATATTACTTCCACCTCTAGTTCTAAGTGTATATCACAACTTAGCAGGCAAATTATTTGTAATTTGAAAGAAGAATACTGAGCCTAAATTCTTGGTGAAAATTTGCAGAAAGTATAAAGGGATAGAGCGATTCAGCACAGTCCTCAAAAAACCACTGCCTTCCAGCTTGAAATATAAATACTGAATGAAGTTGAAACAACAACTGCAATACATACTTACTAGAACACTGTTATAGAAGAGTCACCCCTTATTTCCATAGGAGATAAATGCAATCAGCTGGGTGTTATAGACTGAGACATTCATCAACCCAGCCTACACTTGGAACCAAAGATGAGTTTTATTTTTACAACACAGATACTGCTAGAATGTAGTATCATTAAAAGAAATAGTCAACATTTTTCAAGATTGACAAAAAAGTAGCAATTTTTCATTAATTTCTGCATGCTTTGGAGATTTTTTCCAATGGAGCAGATACAGCATCTTAAAATATTACTCTAATACCAAACCAGAAAAATTTTCATAATAGCTTTTTTCAGTCACAATGACTGGAAATTTATTGAACAACTATAGCACCCTGAGGCACTCAAGTAAATGATAACTGAGTTTGGTGAAGTCTAATGTTCCTGTGAGGGATGAGTGTGGAGTTATGAAGAGGACACATTCATAGGCATGTCCTACAAAATACATCTCTGGCAAAAGCAGGTTTCTGTGATATATGTTATTTCTCAAATTGCACAATTGCCTTTGGCTCTTGTTTACATTTACACTTTTCTGTTCCTTTTTTTATTTAGCCTGTATACAATCTAAATATTCATATAAAAATACACAGTGAACTTTATAGAGACAATCGATACCATTTCAGTTCCGACATTAAAACAACTATTATATCATTAAACTTATGAATGTTATTAAATCTTTTGGAAAGTGTTCAGTGGGACTTGGCAATATAGGCCATCGCTCTTTCTCCCTTCAGTGCCATCCTGTTCCTTAGATACCTGGGACATGACTGTAGATCCACACCTGCTGCATGGCGATGAACTCCTGCAAAGCTAGCACAGTGCTAGCACAGTGGCTGCACACCCAGTCCTGTCCCCACAGGTTCTCCCTACCTCTAGATGTGTGTCCGATCTGCTCTACACTTACTCTTTCAGGGGAAAGAAGAAAATGGCAGGGGAAGAGAAAAGGGAAAGAAGATGGGAAGGAGAAGGAGAGCAGAGGGGAAGGGAAAGTGGAAGCAGAAGGGGAACAGAAACAGAAATGGGAAGGAAGGGTACGAGCATCAGAGCCCTGCATGTATCCTAGTCCTCCTGGGACTTGGCTTCTGTGCTCAGGGCCAGATGTAACACAGGTGTACAGCTCTGCATCAGTCTCAAGGGGGTCTATTCATTTAGGAGCTGCTTTTAAGCACAGGCTCATCACCTTGGCCTTGCCTGAGCTTGTAGCCATGCCTGTGGCTTGTCACACACCCAACTAGGACTTTGATGCTGACTCATGGGCTTGACTTCCTGGCTTGATTTTGGACTTGCCCCATTACCATGAACTGCTGGCTGACCCCAGCCTCTATCACAGACTTGTTCCCTTCACCTGGCTCAGGTATCATGGGACAGACCCTTGTCTATACCATGCTGTGATGCTCATCTCATAACTCCTCTTCTCTAACAGACCACCATCTGTCCTTGTTACTTCCTCATTCTCAGTTTTAGTTCCTCCCCAACGCAGGCACAACTGATAGGCTTTAAGGGCATGGAAAGGAAAAAAAAATACTGAAAGGCATACAAGCCTGGTCAGCATACAATACGATACAAAATTTGTTATAGTAAATATAGCAATGATATTGATATGGCTTGCAACACTTGAATTCAGAATTACGATATTATCATAGTATCCTAGTGATGCCTGTCACTCGGCTGCCAAAAAAAAAAGGAAAATAAGAACTGCAACATGTTTTATTTATCTTAATCTTTCCTCTTCTAGTTCAGAATAGTATACTGAATAAAGAGAAAAAAGAAGTGATTCAGAAATGAACATGTGGTTAATTTAAAATGCCAAGCACCATATGTATTAACAAAATATATATAGCTGTAGATAAGACAACCTGTTACACCATAATAAGCACATAAAAAAGAATTGTTGAACAGGTGCAGTGAAAGGAAACATCAATTAGAAAGTCAATTGGAAGCTCAAGATATCAATTAAATGGTTAATGAGCTATTTCTGGAAAAATTAGACAACTGCATTATACAGAATCTTTTCACAATATGAGCTAGAAAATAGTTCACAAAGTTGAAGAAGCAAAAGGTTGAACATGACGTATGAACTCTAAAAATCATAGGCAGTCATCGTACTACTTGTTTGTTTTTTATCTAAGCTGCAGCTTAATGGGCAACTATACTGTATCATAAATGTCAGCAATTAAAGACAGGTAGCAATTTTTGGCATATAACAGTCAGAAAGATGCAAAACTAACCCTAAAGCAATTAGTCCCTCTGTGGTAGGATCCTAATATGACATTAAGCCACATTACCTCCTATGCCTTCTCTCTTATGGTCTCTGGGATAGCAGATGTAACTAAGAAAAAGTAAAGCCAGTTTCTCTACTACAGTGCCAGGTAAAGAATTCCTCACAACAGTTTCTGCTTTGCTTTTGCAAAACCTTCAGGTAAGTGGTTGGACTTTTTGCATCAAAACCTGGAAAGAGTTCTGCTATCCATTCACTTAGATGGGACCTTTGGGCTGAAGCTTGGAATTCCTCATTTGTGTTTAGTTAACTCTCCAAACACTTGTAGCAGGTACTTGTTTCTGCTTGAAAACTATGATGGGATGATTAGTGACTCAAGAGAAACTTCTTCAGAATAGAGCATACTTTGTTGTGTGAATTTTCAAGAACAGCAATATTCAATCAGACCAAGGTGGATGAACGCACAGCTAGCACAGTATCCACACTCTAGCAATAGCCATAAAAGCATGCTTTCGAAAGAGTAAGAGTAGTACATTTCTGATGCTATCTCATAGTGTTTTCTAGGGTCACAAATATTTTCAGTTAATGGGGTTTGCTTAGTGTGAGGTGAATTATGCAGTAAACTCCAGTTAATCTATCCTCCAACTTCTTGTTCCATTTCTACTCAAATGTGTGTAAACATTTTGCACTCACAGCATCCGTGTGCGTATCCAATTTGCACAATGTACATACAAAGACTTCCAGAAGTCTATTATTTTTTGCACAAGCAACGATTTACTTTTGTTTTAAACCAGTTTCCATATACTTTGCATTTAACAAACCCTGCTTGTTGCAATGGAAGAGGCAGTCTATTCTCTTTTGCTCATGATTCTGCAGATTTTTTTTATCCCTTTTAGTCATCTATTTTCTAAGCTGATGACTCCTAATACCTGCACCTGTACCTAAAATACTGGGTGCAGTCCATACTTTTGATTATCTATGTTGCTATTCTCTGATCATTTTTTCCCATTCTTATACATGCCTTTTGGAAACAAGCAGCCAGAACACATATATAGTCTTCAAGCGGTGGCAAACCACAGACTTATTCAGTGGTATAAATCATATTCACTGTTGTGCTCTTTGTTCCTTTTCTAATCCTTTCTATTATGTCACTTGTTTCTTTGCCTGCTGTCAAGCATTGATCTGTTGTCTCCATGAAGTATCTATCTCAGCTTCAAGGCCTTCTTCCTGAGTAGTAATGATGCACTGAACCCATCTCTTAATATGTGAAACTATTATCACTGTTATGCCTTAGTTCATATTTGATGGTAATGAATTTCACTTGCCATATTATTGTCCAGCCATTCAATTTTGTAAGGTTCTTCTGTTATTCTTCACAGACACTCCTCACTCTTTTTACATGCTGTAGCTTTGTACTATCAGCAAACTTTGTCACCTCACTGGGTCAATCTTCTTTTCTGGCAGTTTCATAAATGAGTATGTTAAAAGACACCAGAACAGATACCTGTAGAAGTACTGTGGTGGCTTCTCACACTACAATAACTTATCTTTTATGCCTTGAATTATATATCCATACCAGACCTTCCCCTTTACTCCATGTATTTTGAAATTCCTTAAAAAGCCCTTTGGGAATCCAAAGCAACTTATTTATATATTACCTGAGTCCTTTGAAACACAAAACTTATTCCTTTTCAGGTACATTGTATTTATCCCATGTTCAATAATTGGATCTTTCAAAGTAACATTCAGTCCTTTGCCCAGTAGAGATGGCATACAGATCCATAGGTCTCTCTCTGGAACATCTTCCTGAAGATTGCATATGTCTGAAGATGGTAACTGGGAACTTAGCTTCTCACAGTTCTCAATTACCAAGGAAGTTCTACATGTGCTTGCTAGAATTTTTAGGTGCATACCATCCTATCACAATGCTCTACCAGTGTTTATACTATTTCTTCAGTAGTATCAGCATTGGTATGACAACACACGTATGTCTTTTTGTACTGTTATAGTTTCACTGTTACTTGTACCAGTCTTCAGCTGGTCTTCAGAGGTCTTTATCTAGGTCCGTATGTTGTTGTCTGCAAGCCAACAGAGCAGTCTCCCCTACCCTCATGAAGTTTTTTTAAGTTTTAAGTTCTTCTTTGATTCGAAGGTTCTGTTTTAGGAAAGAGCAAGTCTGTAGGTAGTTTCTTGCCATTACTATATTAAGTCTCTTGAAATTTATCATACCAGATGTCTTATCTTTCCACAGATTCACGCTTCTTTGATCTCTTATAGCATCCTCTTAGTTAATCCCTTCATGTTAAAAATGGCACAATAATTACTTATTAGAGTAATTCAACTTGGCAAGAGTTTAAGATTAAAATGTGCACTGAAGAACAGGATTCATGTTTGCTAACTACAGAAATCTATAGGATCCACACTGCTAGTCTCTGTAGGCTCCCTTTTACTGGAAAAAAAACCCCATACTTCAAAAGTGTAATTTATCTGACCAGTTTCAGATATTTCCTCATATGAATCAGATACAAATCAAAATACAGAAGATAGTGTTTCTCTCCACTATAAAGGAACTGCTATAGACTGAGTAGCAGTGCAGAAACATGTCATATCCAATGGAGGCTACTGCACTTTGTTTTTCACTACTGAGGTTACTCACGATATCTTACAGCACAAGCTACATAGTTGGCTCAAAAGGGAGCTGGCTCTTTTACTGAAGACAAGACTAAGAAATAGCTTATTTCAGTGTTGATCTCCCACTTTCATTAGATAACTTGTTCTATTTGGTAGATTAATTAAGATACTGATTTATTTATTGAATCCTAATTCTGACTTTAATTTGATCATTCTAAAGTTCTGTCTAACCAGTTTAATAAGCTAGTGTAAATTAGCTCACACGTACACTTGCTCCTTTTAAAAGAAATCCAAAGAAACTATACATAGTTAATCTTTATTCCATCAAATTGTACAGTAACTCAGAACATCAGGGTATAGAAACCTCCAGTAATAAACTCACAAGCCTTTTGACTCCACTTTCAAACTAATACTCAAATACAAGATCTTGGCAGATGTTCTAGCCCACTTCACAGTGACAAACACAAAAAGCCATCACGAACCAACCAGGTTCACCAAAGTACAAAAAGTACAGTTGCTTTCTATTGCTGGAAAAATAAAATAATTAAAAAAAAAAAATCAAAGGCTGTTATTCAGCCTTTGGATAATCCATGATCCAACTACGGATGATTATGCATTTTAATGCTTTTCACACTCATAGTTTAGATTTGAGATCTTTGACTCTAATACTACTTTATCAATTACATTAATTAAAACTTGTGCTGTTACAGTCTCCTTAGAAAAACATAATCTTAAATTTTTTTGTAGGAATACAAATGTCCTCCACGACAAGTAACATATTAAACACATCTGTAAGATTTGCATAGTAAAGAGACTTCATTTTACTGAGTCTCACCATGATTTAAATCCACAAATAGAAGGTTTTTTTAAAATCATCAGTTTTGCTATGTCTATGCAGTAGACAGGTTCCTTTACACAGGAAGTACAGTACAAATAAGAATAGGCTTAAAATCAATTTTTGGTGTCTGAGGTTGCTTTTTGTTTTCTTTTTTGCTTGCACTGTTTATTTTACTAATTATTTTTGCATATGTGTTACTAGGCAGCTTTTTGAAGAGCAGAGAACAAAGCTAAGTTCAGAAAAGGAATATTTCAACCATATGAAATATCACGACCATTATAAAAACTGCTTTAATCTCCACTCATTTTAAGGATTGTAATGATACTGATCTCTTGGCTGCAAAATTTGCCTGGTGCCGTCCACCTTCAAAGCTAACTAGTTTCAAAGGTAAAAAAATAAACACAAGTGCCTGCAGAGACCGATCTTCCCCTAGAGCTCAGCTGAATTTCAGAAATTTTCTGTGGTAATGTTCCTGTACGCCACATTCCGAAGTATTCAGTTCATTCCAAGTCTACCTTTCACATGACTTCACAGTTCTAATAGTTTTTATTCTCATTGGCAAAAGAGTTATTTTGTAGTCCTGGGGAAAGACATGGAGAAAAGAGCCCTGTTGCTGTTTCTCGCTCTTTCACAGAGTCATTGATATTTCACACAGATATTTTTATGTCCTAGATAAGAGATGGTTGTATGAAACAGCTGTTGTGCCACGTATGTGCCATCTTTCTCATCTGTTCAATGAGGAACCATTTTTGTTCGTCTTTGACAGCTATTCAAAAAATCCAGATTTTTACGGGCTTTGAGAGTTTCTAACAAAAGCCAGTAAACAACAGCAAAGTATTAGTACCACTCCTAGTACTAGGAAATGGCTGCTTTTCTGACAGGAGCTGTAAAGAAGATATATAGTCAACAACAACCAGTTTCTGGCTTACTCTGTTCTTATTTTGTCTGCACTTTTTCTCTGATTTAAAAAAAAGAAATGAAAAGTTTTGCTTTCCTTTATTGTTTTTTTTTAAACATTAAGAAACAGAAAACTACATTACAAATCTAAAGAAATACTTGAAGCAATATCACTGCACTATCACAGTACCTTTATTTCTGATCCATACAGCAGAAGCTGAGACTTTACTGAAAACATTTGGACATTACCACCAACAGTGATAGCGAAATGGTCTGTTCTCATGACAAGTCAATGAATCAAAATTTTCTAAGCTGCCACTTTCCTCTCAGAATTTGAGATTGCAGTCATTCTTTTTCCTAAACCTAAGACAACCAGAAAATTCTCAACATGTGTGAACTGAAGACATAAGAAAAAAACAGAAACAGTTGAAAGTTATGTACTGCTATTGGTTAACACTATTTATACCATACAAAGGTAGAGAACTGCTCAACTTCCTCCTAGTGGTAATTTTTTGGGAGTATCACAAGGAATTGGTAGATGGGACAGAACATCTGATTTTACCCAAGCAGACCTGTACATCAAAGGAAAACTGAAATCTTGGGAGGCATTTAAACTTAACCTAGGTCAAGAAAATACTTCAGGATACCAAGAGTTATTCAAAGTCTACATCTCAATATTCTCCGACTGCAAATGTGAGATTCCCATCAGCTCTTAACAGATCTTGGGTTAGGGCTCTAGAAGGCAGGGGGCCCAAGACAGCTGGTTAATATTCAAGAACCGCTTCCTCCAAGCTCAGGATCAGTGCATCCCGATGAGGAAGAAGTCAAGCAAAGGAGGCAGGAGACCTCCATGGATGAACAAGGAGTTTGCAAAAAAACTCAAAGGGAAGAACGAAGTTTACAGGATGTGGAAAAAAGGACTAGCTACTTGGGAGGAATATAGGACTGTTGTCAGAACATGCAGGGATGCAACACGGAAGGCTAAGGCCCAACTGGAATTAAATCTGGCAAGGGAGGTTAAGGACAACAGGAAGGGCTTCTATAGGTACATTGGGAGCAAAAGGAAGACTAGCGAAAATGTGGGCCCGCTGCTGAACGAGGCAGGCACCCTGGTGACACTGGACACAGAGAAGGCAGAGTTGCTGAATACCTTCTTTGCTTCAGTGTTCACTGCTAGGACTGGCCCTCAGGACTCCCAGACTCTGGAGATAAGAGAGGAAGCAC
>VZSC01010403.1:109291-119521 GCA_013398225.1 Steatornis caripensis
GTGGTGCCCAGCGACAGGACAAGGGGCAATGGGCACAAACTGGAACACAGGAAGTTCCACCTGAACATCAGGAGGAACTTCTTTACTGTGAGGGCAACAGAGCACTGGCACAGGCTGCCCAGAGAGGTTGTGGAGTCTCCTTCTCTGGAGATATTCAAAACCCGCCTGGACGCATTCCTGTGCACCCTGCTCTAGGCTAACCTGCTTTAGCAGGGGGGTTGGACTAGATGATCTCTAGAGGTCCCTTCCAACCCCTACCATTCTATGATTCTATGATTCTATGATTCTTGTGATAGATAGAATAGGAAGACATTACTACTTATTACACATAATGACCTGTGTACTCTGAGGTCCTGTTGCACTGACAGCACTCTGATCACATTTATGGGTTTTTTTTATTTTCCTTTTAGGGGTTGATCACGCAACTTTTCAAAACTGAGATGAAATTCTGACATGGATCCCTACATACATGACTACTGTGCCTGTGAAGTGAACAAATGTAGGGAGAGCACAGCACAAGAAGTCCAACAAAATCCGTATGATCATGGTTTGTATTTATACAATGTCTTCTACAGTTTTTCAGTGTGTAAATCTTGGGATTCATGATTGCTATATACTTCTTTCTCAAACTCCTCTACTTTCAAGGAAATATTCTAGGAAAAAAGAAAGAGTACTGGTGACACATGCTTTACATTTACATTGCAACAGCATTTTTATACATTACTGAACCACATGAATTATTTAACAAAATACATTTAATAAAGTTGTTATATCTAATAAACAACTCAAGAATTGACAAAAAAGTTGTAAGAATTGCAGTTTCATAAACAAACAAAATATCGTCATTGCTCATACTTAACTTTTTGATTATAACTATGCAAGTCAGCTATTCAGCAAATATTTTATAAGTAAAAATTACCTGAAATTGAAAAATAAAAATGATAATATGGTAAAAGTATGTACCTAAGGAAAGATGTTCAGTTAATCTTTGATGGATATAAAACCACTTACATATTAATAAATGAGTTATAACTTCCATTGTGCACATCCCAGGAAAAGAAGTTAGAAATGCAAAAAAAAAGACAATTGTAAAAAAGCCTTTCTATCCACAAATGAAAACATATTTGCAGAAACAAGCAACCAGTTGATATATATTATTGTACTATTTCAGTTACATTACCTACATGATGTTTTTCCACATTTTGGAGGAACATGTTTTCAATTTTATTAATACTCTTTTCTTGTACATAGTTATTTTCACTGACACTAGTAAAACAAGTAATTTAAGACCTAATTATTTTGTCACTGGAAATAAAATTTCTCAATAGTTTTAAAAGGATTTAACTAATAGTGTTTGTTAGGTCAGTTGTCATTATATTTCCAAGAAGTGAAATATGAGACAAATATTGACTTGATTTTTTGTTTTCAGCAATGTAAAAGCTTCAAGTGTGCAATTTAGCCACTATTTCCCAACAGTTTTGCCATGCTTGTTGTCAAATTCACACTGAAATGTGCCACAGAGGTTGAAAGACTCAGTGCATATATCATGAACATAACTGAAGTATGCTGAAGACTGCCATTCTGAGACAATAAATGAAGGTGCTAAAATGCACCTCACAGTGTTTTCCTGCAAATAAACGCAACCCTCGTAAGTACTGTTGATAAAAGTGTTTCATAGCTACTTACTTTTGTAATATCAGTGTACAGCAAAATACAACCAGAAATCCTAGATAAATACATACTATACATTACCTCTAGACTGTTTACTGTCATGGTTTGATGCTGATGTTCATTGTGGGCCTCTCACTAGATATTCCAGCTAACATTACACATCTAAGAATCAGCATGACATCAGTATGAATCTATTCTTTGCATTCACCAATGCGGAACCTTCTAAAAACGTACTAATCGCTTGTGGTTTACTAATCTCTCACAGCATAGTTGTTACTTCCTACAGTAATTGTCTGTTTAGCAGTTATCAGTGAGAACTCTTATCAGTGAGGTACTCTTCTTCATGTTTATTGGGTATTTACTTTCAAACACAATGTTCTGTATCAACAGAGTAGCTACTGAGCTGCTCTTTTACTCACTTCATCAGAAAGTTAGGTACTATACATGCAGTATCATATTAAAATTTTTCCCGTCTTGAAATAATAACTTACATATAGCAAACCGTGGTACAAAGCTCACTAGATTATAAACTATAAAAGCTCACTAGATTAAACCTAGCCTCTGGCTAACCCCTCTGCTTGCACACCAAATTCAAGTGTTTGTCACCTCTCAGAACATGGTCTGCAACTGCTGCTTCTTTGACCACAATCTTGAGGTGGCATCTATAGGTTCTTACTGAAATTAGTAAATCCAAATGTTTAATATTGTATCAACAGCTAGACGCTTGAATTAGTATCTTTTTTCCATTTAAATTAAATTTATTGTTTCAACTTCCAAGATTTCTCCCTACCTCATTCTTTTTTTTTTCTTAAATAACTACATAACACTACAGAGAAGCAAAACTTTTTGTAGATTTATTTTACACATAATAATTTAAAACTACTGGGTGAGCAATATATCAGGTATGTTATAGCTTAAATAAACTTAAACCACTTAAAACACATTAAATACAATTATAAATCAAGAGTAGAAAGTAAATTAACACAGAGCTTATCAGCATGAATAATTCCCAAATTCTCTAGATATTATGAGCCTGGAAATTTGTGTGACTTGGCAGATGCAGAAAGATTACCAATTTCATTATCAGAATTTTTTAAGTACTTAAGGTGGGACAATCTTTCATAAGATCTAGATTTTCTGTGGTTCTGTAGCGATATTTACTCATCTTGAAATAAATGCTCAGCTGTGCATGGTGCTAATGCATCCTCAGCTTACACTAAAGGCAAGGAACTTCATGTTCTTAAGACTGGAGCTCAGTATTTGCCTGAACAACATTGTCATGGAGAACTTAACACAGTAAATGTTATACTAAGTGTGTTAATTTGCAACAGCAGTAATATGGTGTGGTTGTCACGTCTGAGGGATGAGATGCCATTCAGAGGGACCTGGACAAGCTTGAGGAGCCAGCCCACGTGAACATCATGAGGTTCAACAAGGCCAAGTACAAGGTCTTGCACTTCGGTTGCGCCAACCCCCAGTATCAATACAGGCTGAGGGATGAAGGTATTGACAGCAGCCCTGTAGAGAAGGACTTGGGGCTGCTGGTGAATGAAAAGCTGGACATGATCTGATATTGTGTGCTTGCAGCCTGGAAGGCCAACCACATCCTGGGCTGTGTCAAAAGAAGCACGGCAAGCAGGTCAAGGGAGGTGATTCCGCCCCTCTACTCTGCTCTCATGATACCCCCCACCTGGAATACTGCATGCACCTCTGGGATCCTCAGCACACAAAAGACATGGAGCTGTTGGATTGGGTCCAGAGGAGGGCCACAAAAATTATCAGAGGGACGGAGCACTTCTCCTATGAGGAAAGGGTCAGAGAGTTGGTGTTGTTTAGCCTGCAGAACAGAAGGCTCCAGGGAGACCTTATCATGGTCTTTCAGTACTTAAAGGGGGCTTATAAGAAAGATGGGAACAGATACATTCATAAGGCCTGTACCAATAGGACAAGGGGTTATGGTTTTAAACCAAAAGATGGTAGATTCAGACTGGATATAAGGAAGAAAATTTTTACAATGAGGATGGTTAAACACTGGAACAGGTTGCCCAGGGAGGTAGTAGATGTTCCAGCCATGAAAACATTCTAAGTCAGGTTGGAAGGCGCTCTGAGCATCCTCATCTATTTGAAGATGTTCCTGCTCATTGCAGGAGGGTTGGCATAGGTGACTTTTAAAGGTCCCTTCCTACCCAAACCATCCTATGATTTTGTAAGTCTACAAAATAGCAACAATTAAATTATGCAATATATAAATATTCTAAATAAATGAGTATACTACAAGTGAAAGGGGAGAATGGAGGGAATAACAAGTGGCTTACTATGTAATATTCAGCTTTGTCTACTAATACAACTACCACCATTATTATTAATAGTGATTAGCATTACAATAATGAGTTCACAATAGAAGCTATTGTCACCCATCCACAGATGATGCTACTGGCTTAAAGAGCTTACCTATTTAATGAAATTAGTCCTGCTTACAAATATGTCTTAACAGACCAGTTTGCCTCTTCTCTTGCCAAAATCTGTTCTGGAGAAGATCTTTCAGGGAAATTCTGCATGACTAGCTCATACAGGACATCAACTTCTCTAGGAGTGCAGAACCAGCCACACGGAGGTTGCTAGACCTTCAGCTGTATACCTTTTCTCACCTTCCCTTAGAAGGGAAGGTACAGTAAATTGTAGATATGGAAATAGCCATCTCCAGCAGACTTCTCCTGAGGTCAGGCAAACAAGCAACAGGTTTGGTTTTGTTTATGTTTTTAATAAAATACAGCCATACATTAGCCAGGTAAAAAATTGTGAAGCAGAGGATGGATGACATAAATTTCTTACATCTCCTACCTTAACTTATTTACCTGCTGAAGCAACTAAAAAATCAGAAGATTCACTATGGGAAGATAATTATGATGGGACACATAATTAATGTTTCGGGGAAACTGATTCACCTTTCTAGGTGAAAGCAGAAACCCTACACAGGAAGTTTCTAAAATGTATGTTCCTCCCTCTGAATGAATTTGATTTATATACATCACTTCTGATTGATAATAAAAATAATACTTTTGCCTGTAAATTTAAACCAGAAAAAACATCTATTCTAAGTGCATTGCTCACAGTACACGTGCATGACCTTCTTTTGTCATAACACACACACCACTAAGACTTTTATCCCATCTGGCAAAGATCACCATTCAGTACATTATTTCCATTGCACATTTTCCTTTCTCTGGTGAGAAGGTCAGCTACTCTGTTAGCCTCTCACACCTAGGCTTGCACAGAATCTGGACAACCACTGCGAAATATTCTCTGTAAATGAGATAATTGGTTTCTAAATAGGCCTCTTCCCTGGTGCTTTAATACTCTAAACAGATTTGGACTTTAATGTGTAGCATAAAAGAAGACTAAGTCTTAGTTAGTCTTTGGAGGTTGCTAAGTAATGTTTTTCTTCTATGTACTACACAAAAGAGATTTGGGAGACTTATTTTTAGTACATGTTGTTAAATGACAAATTTTCCGGAAAATGTTAATTAATAGATACACAAAACCCCCACATTTGGGTCTTTACCTGCAGACTGAAATAAATCTGTTCAAAAAATTAAATTTGAAGAAGGTCAAAAATCAAAATCAAAAAATGATTTCTTACAAGTTAGCCACAAGAGATCCCCTCAACTACCAGAATTATCAAGAATATTAATTCTTTTAAACCTGCACAAGTATAGTAATGGGCTTTCTATTTTTGGTCCCTAAAAGAAACGTAATGTTTTAAGTACTAGTAATAAACAGTTTGGGGTTTTTTTATTATTATTTTGTCATATTATCTGATCAATGCTTACAAATATCTAAAGGGTGGATGTCAAGAGGACGGAGTCAGACTCTTCTCAGTGGTGCCCAGCGACAGCACAAGGGGCAATGGGCACAAACTGGAACACAGGAAGTTCCACCTGAACATGAGGAGGAACTTCTTTACTGTGAGGGTGACAGAGCACTGGCACAGGCTGCCCAGGGAGGTTGTGGAGTCTCCTTCTCTGGAGATATTCAAAACCCGCCTGGATGCATTCCTGTGCAACCTGCTCTAGGCTAACCTGCTTTAGCAGGGGGGTTGGACTAGATGATCTCTAGAGGTCCCTTCCAACCCCTACCATTCTATGATTCTATGATTCTTCTGTTAAAAAAAAAAAAATTATGCAAGGTCATATTAGGTTTTGCCAAAGCAAAGCAATGCATTCTAGCTTGAGAATCAGAAATCAAAGTTCTAGAAATAAAAGTGTTTCAGTCACAGTTTTTAGAGTCTACGTGTATACATAGGATATAAATATATATTTTCCAAACATAGTATGCACATACATATTATATTAACACATGTAAATATTTCTTTCATGTAAACATGAGTATGTAGAGGTATGTGTAAATCCTCTCCCAGACAATATAGCTACTATCTAGAAGGCCAGAGAAGTTGTGAAAATGTAAAACAACTAGCTGCTGAATAATAATACTTACGCTTAGCTTTCAAGGATCTTCCTAAAACAGATTAATCTTATTCATGTATACAACTGATGACTCATTCATTTTAAATATTAAAAAAAAATTATGTCTTACTTAGAAATTAAATGCGTTTGTTCTAACAATAGAGAAGACCACCATTGCCTTCTAACCTTGATTCTGATTACTATAGATCCAGAATTTTTAGGTACAAAAACCTAAAAATTCTGGATAAACAAATTATTGCATGACATAGAAAACAGTTAAGAATGTTTCTCTTTTTTTAAAACAGCGAACCCAAAGTACAGACTTCAGAGATTTTTTTCATAAGCTTTAAATCTGTAATTGCCATGTGTGTCTGTGTTTGCCATATCTGTCTGCCAGCAAGAGACAGTGACCACTTACCGTGATTACGAAGTACACCAAATGTAGTATATATGTCACTTCTCCACAAGAGATTGTTGGCAGCTTTGATCGACTTCTTTTTGATTACACCACAATCACCTCATTCCACTTTAGCTACTCTCACTCTCACTCTCTCTCCAGGGGTTCAGATGTCATTGCTGTATACCTTAGCAGATGAATCAGTTTTCTTTCTGTTAAATCCTCTTCCTGTGAAGATGAATCTACTCATTGATTTTGACCAAAGACTGGTTTTTAAAAAGGGTAGAAGAGACTTCTGACCTTTCAAATGATCAGATTAAGGTGGTTATTTTCACATTATTAAGTAATCAGCGAAGAAATACATTAAGCAAGAGTTTAGTTCACAGACTGCTTTGCTGGCTTCTAAAAACTGTTGTGCACTGACAGCTAACCTAGATTCCATTTCTTCCTTTTCCTCTGAACCACAAGGGAAGCTAAAATGCATTTTCACATTGCATTTTGCCTAAAGGCTCTCAGTAAAATTTAATTTTCTTACTGCATTGATTTTTCCATTATAAGTTGTAACAGTCTAATGATATCTCATAAGAATTTTTACCGTCGAGAAAAAGGGATGTGAATGATTTAGCAATGGTAACTGCAAGTGCTAGAGGATTTATTCTTACTTTCTCAAGAACCTTGCATCTGTCTTTTTGATGGGCAGTTCTTGAAAACATCTATGCCATATCACCAGCAATTGGATAGCCTGAATATAGTTCTTTAGCCTGTTCCTTAAGGGCAATATGTGATTCACTTTCCTCAAAACCTCATCCTCCACTGCTAACTTCTAAAAATCAAAATAAAACTTTCTAATTTTGGAGCTGAAAATGGTACTTAAAACTTAATGGGCCATATAGAAACAACGAAATTGGGAGACCCAAAAAGCACAACAGTTTCTGTCTTGCAGGCTACATTACACTCACTGAAGACAGACATCCTTATTACCCCAAATACTTCAACTTTGTCATGTTTTTTTCCTTATTCTGGATAAAGAATACATCAAAGAATTAGGACATGTTCCCTGGAAAAGGAAAACTTGCAGGCTGACTCTTTCCTTCACAACAACTGTATCATCACCAAAGCTGTAGAAATCATGTCTGAAAACAGCTCTTGTGATAGACTACGAAACATAAAGGCAGTGCCAGAGCAAGTTGAGCAGAGATTTGTTGTGTTCTCTGTGGAACACAGCTACAAGAGATTTTCTTACTTATTTCACTTTGTCAAGGATTTGATAGATAGACATATAGAGATGGAAAAAATGTACAAGTATATTATAAATTACTAAGTTAAACAGAGTAAAACCTGGTGTCTGTTTTTCTTGGCAAACAGTAATTTGAATGCTCTCTTCCTCCAACTTTTCTACAAATTTACAGAAAGCTGGAAGAGTGGCCAGTTTCCTGTTTTGAGTATTTTACTTTCAGTTAGTGTTTATAGAAGTAACAAGATGGGCTTTATTACAGATGCTGGAAGCAAACTAAGACACGTCTCACATCTAGTCAAGTCATCTCGGTTCTTTAGGGGCACATTTTTATATCTTGAATTCTAGAAAACAAACTGAGCTGAAGAACAGACCTTACAGAAAAATGTCTAAAGTTTCCTCAGTACAATTCCCATGAAATACCTAAGCAACTTTACAAACTCAGTGAGCTGCAAGATTTTTTGGGTTTTGACATCATTGTTGTTGGTTGCTTATTTTTTCTGGATTTTTTTTTCTAATTTGTTTCATATAAAAGCAGGTATTTTTCATAACATAATCATGATTTTCTAATTATTATTTTATTATTATATTATTATATATATCATTATTATTATATTATTATAATATTAAATGCTTGATCAGCTCTCATTATAAATTACGTCTGGAATGAGAATTCTGCCAAGTGTACTAAAACACTTATTTAACTGAAGCTTAACTAAACTTCTGTAATGCTCGGGACTACCCACTCTTACCTGTCATAAAAATAAAGGAACATAAATCCCAAAAAAGGAGTTTCACATAGAATTTTAAATTCTGTTCTTTGCAACTATAGGATTTTAAACACAAGCTGTTGTCATAAAGTCATACAGTGAATGTAATATGATAATTAGACAGAATCAGTTCACTATCCTATGTTAAGAATGGGCCTAATACTATTTTTTTATACTTCACTGGACTGACAAGTCTTGTTTGAAAAAGAGAGTTAGACATGCCCATGACTTTATTATAGAAAAGATGCATCAAGGTTACGTTCTTTATGGCTCTAATACTATGGAAATATGTCTGATACAGTAATTTAGATGATTGATAGGTTTTGCATGCTTTCACAACCTGTGAGGGTTCTTTTAGCCAGTGCTATCTCTGCTGTGCAGTAAAACTGTACATCAATACACCTACTCCATTGGAGAAGCTGATGCTGACATACCAGGTTCTTTATTTTT
Organism: Steatornis caripensis; assembly: GCA_013398225.1. Classification (NCBI taxonomy): domain Eukaryota; kingdom Metazoa; phylum Chordata; class Aves; order Caprimulgiformes; family Steatornithidae; genus Steatornis; species Steatornis caripensis. Next base: position 118,277 of record VZSC01010403.1, read on the forward strand.
AAAACTGCCAGAGCTTTAGCCTCTCTCTAAATAATGGGCATGCCAATATATTAAAGGGGGAATACACTCATCCCTTCTTGGCTGGTACCACTTCAAGTGTACAAATCAACCCTGTATTTTTAAAAATGAAACACAACACTTTAAATTTAGCCCAAATTTAATTGTGTTCTACTTCTGCCTCTGCTGGGGTTTAGAGTCATTCTGTTGTTGATGCAGAACAGACTTTGTGCTAACAATAGACATCTTGAGAGAGTGGGGAAAGTGTCACTTCTCCCTTACACTTGAATCTCGCTTCTAGGACAAAACCAAATCAGTGTGTTAGAGCTAACACCAGGGAAGAGTTCCTGTTAACACAGTGTCACAACAAGCAACAACAGTAAAACCCAGCAGCCGCAATGCAATGCTCCTACCTTCTCAATTCTCCCATCAATACCCAGAAAATTAGTTCTCAAACAAGAGATTATTTTACACAGCTCAGGACATCCATACTGCCTGTAACCAAAGGCCAGATTGGGACAGTCTGAACTTCAATATTCAGTATTTGCCACTGTCTCAAAACCTGACAATAAATTTTTTTTTTTAAGTATTCTAGGCATCTCATTGTCTTGCCATAACACTGACGATAAAAAGGTATCAGATTGGAGGCTGTGTAAAGACAGTCAATCATCTCTGTGGAGATTACGTGGCAGGTTACAATCCTTAAATTTTGGAAGAGGCATCACCTCTTCTTGTCCACACAGCACAGTTAAGGACAGGCAGAATGTTTCTGATTAAGGAAAAGAGCTTTGCTAGCAAGTATGTAATGTTTCGAGGTGCACAAGGTGGTGACATACTGTCTGAAATAAGAAGGGGAGGAGGTGTGGGGAGAAGTAAAGGTTATCAACTATGGAACTAAATTAGAAGAAAAAAAGTTAAACATTTATTTCCTGAGAGATTATACTCAAGTAACCATAACAAAAAAGGATGACTCTAAGGAGCCAAATATGCCACACAAATCTGCCTCGCATGGCAAAAGACATCAGTAACTATAAATAGTTTATACAAAGATTATACCATGTATTTGTTTTTTCTATGATAATCTGTTGCAGTTGAGGGATCAATAGCTTGAAGAACATCACAGAATTTTTTTCTAACGAATACCTAATTTGATGCCAGAGAATTTCAAACATTAAGACAAGCACAATCTAATTTACAGGTCAAGACATGGAGGGATGCACACAAAATACTGTTATATGAATAGTATAC